>JAWZYU010000838.1:0-70000 GCA_038380435.1 Ryuthela nishihirai
AAACAAGTTTCATTATATTTATTTCATGCCACCCTGCTGTTTGCCTCTGGAATTTTGCACGAAGAGACAAATCTAGTTCATCTATGAATTTTCATATTTTTAAACAAGGTGCAGCAAAAACATCCACAAAGAAAATATTGAATGCCATAATTCGTTGACGTAAATTTTCCCAACCAGTGAAAATAAAAGCGAGGGTCAGTACTTCATTCAGTAGCCATGTTTTCGAAAATTGTCATTTCCAGTTTTGATGTCTTTCTTTGTCTCATCAGGAAGTGGGCAACGAATTTTGCTCCGAAGCATATTGAGGCATTTTTATCGCAATGTGTGTAAAGATTCTTCGCAACAGAAACGAAAATATCTTATGCAACAATTCAAGAAATTGCAGAACGAACAAATACGAAATATCAAAAATTGAGTAGAATCAGAGATTTCACTTTTCTAGGTGAAATATTCAGCATCTTGATCAGCTCATCATTAACTAGAATAATTAACGAGTTTGCCACACAAATATTAAAATACAGTTGAAGAAGCTTACTTTTATATTCTTCTAATTCCTCACTTAGTAATTCAGGAACCCACTCATTGGCAATAATATTCTGAAAAGATTACAATAAATACATATTGGAAAATATTCTATACAAAAAGATAATTTGAGACACATTTTAACAAAATACTGATGATAATAATGTCATTAGTGCCATACTTATTTATTCCCCACCAAAAAAAAACATCTACTACTCAAAATAAATGAGCTACTCCACAGGAAAAAACAAAATTTAATATAGATGACTCAGCTTAATGCCCGACTATTAACAATAACAAAGAGATTTACATCTGAATTTATTTATTTTCAATTTTAAAAGACAATATACTAAGGAAATGCATTGGAAATAGTCAGAGATTTTAAAAATTTAAATGTATTGTACACAAATTTGCTTTTTGGATAGGAATGACTATCATGTCATCAATATCTAAAAAAGTGTCTAAAACATACAGAAATCAATATTGCTTTTGGCACCTCTTGATTTCTAGCCCGTCACTCCGATCACCATTTGACCTTGAACGCAACACCTGATCTGCACATTCTTAATATTTATGTTCTTCTGCTCGAAATAGCCCTATTCACCAACTTATAACTCTCTAGTAACGTTATATCAGAATTTCATCTTTGACCTCGAAGGATCCATCCTACGTAAAATTTAATAATATTTCTGAGATCTATGACCCAAAATATCTCCAGGGACCTAAATCGCTTAATTCCTGGTGATCTAAATTTGACCTTTGGCCTCGAAGGACACCCCGCATCCGCCATTTTGTAACATTTATGAGATCTACAACCCGAAACACCCCCAGACACCAATTTTCACATTTCTCACACTTGCAGATCAAGATATGACCTCTATTTCACCTTGAAAGATATATTGGAAGTCCAATTTCGGATTTGTTCCATGAGATCTATGATCCGGATCCCTACGTGCAATTTTTCAGAGTTCTATCATAGTTTCTGCATCATAGTTAGAATTAGTGTGATTCCCTTGTCAGCCGTCAGTCAATCACTCACTCACAATCGTCGATATAATATATTAGATGACACTTTCCACGCTACCATGCTTCACTCGACATCCAACTTGTTACAAGTGATCCCAGGAAATTTCCTCCCCCTCCCCCCTTATGAGAGGGACAAAAGGAGAGGTCATTATTTCAGGTAGCTGATGATAACCTTCATGTAAAAAAATTTTCATTTGAGACATAATTCTTTACATTCAATAATCATTGATACATTTCTCCCTTTGGGCATGGGGGCAAAAAAAAGTTGCTTTAAATTGTAAAAGAAAGATGCACACTGAATGCAGCGTTCATAACTTGTATCATTTAAGAGAAGTTTCTTCCCTTTTTGGGAGGGATGAACCTTTATTTGGGGAGGAAGTGGGGGCAAATCCTTACGTTGCTTTAAGTTATGATAAGGAAACCATTGCTGATCATGGTTTTAATTGTGTACTTTTAAATAAATGGCACTCACACGGCTGATACGTGTTTTGTTGTATTCTGAATAACATTCTCATGCAACTGGTATGTAAGATAATCAGTTTCCAGCCATGATCGCCAACATATTTCCTCCCATCTTTCCAACTTTTATTTTGCATGTTGGTCGTAGCATATAGACCAGCTGAAAAACACTACTTACACCGCTGACAAAACAAACATCGCACACAAAGAATGATAACTGGCCCCAACATAACATCAAAGGTGAAAAAGAAAAGGCAAGCATGTCACAAGGGATTAGTGACACCCATATCGGAGAGTTGAATAAAAACCACCTCTAAGATTGAAGCTTCGGGGGAAAATTTTGGATAAAGCGCACACAGACTACGAAGGGCCAAAGTGAGTGTTTCACAGATAATGAAAGGAGTATTGTTTATGAAGGGCAAATACAATACCAAGTGCAGCCCAGATAAGGCACAAGGGTAGGAACTCGCACCTAAGCGACCGAATCAGCACTAGAGAGTTAATTAACGTAGGTGGACACGTGAACACTAGCTCATATCATATTCAGTAACATACACCAAAAACCCCCAGAACAGCCAAGAGATCAGCTTCGACATTCTCTTGTAAGATGTTTTCTAAAAAGGCATCTAGGTAGTATTTAACCGTTGGGGAGTCAAGAGACTGGATCAAACATGGAAGCTCGATAGTCCTCCTCAAAGTGAGATATTAACGTTTGCAAGTACCCATTCCCTCTTGGAAGACAGCAGCCTTAGTGTGGGCAGATCGCATCATTAATTACACAGTAAGAGACCTTTCAACCCAGATAACTGCTTGTGAAAAAGACATTGCATCCGAACCCATGGTCTGCCTGGAATTTGGCTTCTAACCCTCAGATATGCTATTTGCTTACTGAAACCACCCTTCCTTGGTAATTAAACTTCACCGTTGCAACTGATAATAGCCTCTAAGACAGTGTCTTACGTATTTTCCTACAAAAACCCCCTGAAGTCTCTCGCCATCATTACTAGCAGCTCAGAAGGACAACGACCTTGGTCTCCTGCTCTTTCCTCTCCTATGGTAAAAAGAAACCATGACAATGTGTTGTTACACATGAACCAACCGGTGACATTGGATTAAGAGGTAAGCTGGCCCAATGTCTTGCTCACCTTAAAATTAGCCTAATTAAAGAATTAAAATAGTGATAATTGGTTTATTAGTATATTGCTCAGTAGGGCCATATTTTGTTTCGTTAGTTCCTTAGGAAGTTGACTGTTGCAGAAAGAGTTTGCCAGATGGCATCTGTATACTTAGTGAATAAACCTGCTATTATTGAGGGTACAATTTCTTTTCCCTATTACAGATGTCTTGCCAGACTAAGTGGCCAGCCAACATAAAAGCAGGAGAGAGCATTAAACTGCTCTGACACTGTCGCTTAATCCAGTGGTACCCCGATGCTCAGTGTACATTTCTTTCCTGCCATTGAATCCCTGGATAAAAAGGAGGAACTAGACAGACAGACAGACAGACAGGCAGGCAGGCAGGCAGACAGACAGACAGAATAAGTCTTCATACACAAAACACTGTCTCTTTTCAAGAGACAGTCAAATAGCATGCAGTTACTATAGACAGTAGGCCTTATACACTGAGATAGTCTAGTGTAGCTATATACACTTGAGTGTCTCACGTGTGAAATTTTCGTTAACTACACTAGTGCTCAAAATTAAAGGATAATCGACAAAAGCACATATAGCTCCGATATAACTAAAAGAATGTACTGAAAAAGGGCGAACGCAGAAAATACACTACGGGGAAAATTATCCCGCATTTACAGTTTCCGCATGTAAACCGGAATATGCAAATTAGGAATGCGTTAAAAAGATGCAGGAGTCAACTCGCAGCTTGTAGCTGTTCTAGACAAGTTTTGCGTTCACTTTAGCAACAAGTCGAGTTGATTATATCCCGAAGACATCATATGGATGATTTCAGCGATATTAGAGCAATTGGAAGGATGGAAGCAGGTCAGGCCCAGACGGAATTTTCCAGAGCATTGAATGTTCCCCAAAATGTCATGTCACGACTCTGGAGACAGTTTTCAACAGTGAGGAGATGTTTGTCGTCACCCAGGACAAGGCCTTCCGAGACCCGCAACTGCTGCAGACGATCGCAATATGAGTCTTACTGCCAGATGGAACACAGTGATGACCGCTTGGAAACTGTCTTTGACAGCAGCTAAAGAAACGAGGGTTAAAAGGCATACTGTTTACAGGAGACTTCGTGAACAATGCCTTTTTGCCAGGAGGCCTGTTATTTGTGTCCCTCTAACTCCTGCTGCCAGCCAAGCTCGTTTAATGTGGAATTGCCAACATCACACTTGGAGCCTAGACCAACTTCATCTTAATCGCGATTCAGCTTAGTAGTGATTCGCCACGTATTCGCATCTGGAGAGAACCAGGGACCCGCAGCAGCCCCTCGAACATCACAGAAAGGGATTAGTCTGATGGCCGTGGCATGATGGTTGGGCAGGAATCATGATGAAATTAATATGAATGACAAAACCCAGATGCTCCGCAATACTTGGACTGCACTACATCTATAGGGATAATGCCAAAATCTCCACTACCTACATCGAGGGCAAGACAACACCATATAGATGCAGCTCACCCCACGACTACCTATGGCGAACAGTACTATAGAAGTAAAGTTCATCCATCGGTCAAAACCTAAATTTAATCTACGCCCTGGTTAGCCACAAACAAGGATATATAGATCCAGGTTGCCTCGGCTCCCGTGGTGGGAACTCTTCGTCCGGCCTTACCAGGCCTCTCCATCGGAGCCCCGTCCAACCGAGGTACCCCCCAATACCAGTCAGCGGAGCCCTCAACTTCACACAGGCCCTGAAGCCCCCCCCCCCCCCACACACACACACTATGACGAGGTGGTTCCCTCTCGGGGGAGAGGAATCATGATGAACGGGGGTACAGAACTGCACATCTTTCTGAGTGGCTCCGCTACTACCCTGCAGTACAGAGACGAGTTCCTGAATCCATATGTCAGGTCATTCTGCCGAGTCGTTGGTCCAGTTTATATTCTTATGAACGATGACGCCCACCCTCGTCGAGCTCATGTGGTCGACGTTTTTCTGGAAGAGGAAAATATTCGTCGAATGGAATTGCCACCCAGATCTCTTGACCTCAATCCATTGAGCATGTATGGGATGCTCCAGGGAGAATCATTAGAGCACGGCAGCCCCCTCCTAGAACACTCCACGAACTCAGAACAGCACTTGCACAGGAGTGGTCATTAATTCCTCAAGTGCTCATAAACAGTATGATGAGTCGTTGCTTGAGTTGCATGGCTGTCAGGGATGATCATACTCCATATTAACATACTGCACATCGTAGTAACAACTTTAAGTATTATTCCATGGACCCCTCCTTCATGTTAATTGCACGATTAAGATCTTAACACATGCACATTATGCAATTATGTATTTCTTCTGCTTGATTTACATTTGAAATGTAATAATAAACGTCTTTACCAAATTTCATTGCATTACTTTAAAAATACTTCGAGGTATGTACGAATTTATACATTATCCTTTATTTTGAGTGTATTAGGAAATATTGAGAGAAAATAGTTAAAATTTATTACTGATTTTTAGAGGTATTCAGACATTGCGTTAATTAACAATGGTGCCATCTTTAGCTTTTGGGTACACTGGTAGACAAAAGCTAAATTACAAACTTAAAAGTTGATATATCAACATAACGACTGACTAAAATTTAAATAAGTTTGATAGATACATCAGACCAAGAAAAAACATATGAGCCAGTGCTAGCATAGAAAAACGCCATGCACATAAGGCATGCAATAAAACAGGCCACAGACACTGTCATATCCTACCTCACACACTCTGAAGCCCGACAGCTTATATGAGCTGTTGGAGAACATGCAGACGAACACCAGGAGTTGCTTGGAGGATTCAGAAAGGGGTTGGTATTATGTTGACATTGGTAGTCTGTTGACACGAGATCCAAGCTGAGGTAGCCAGAGTGCATAATATCTCTTGGATGGTTATCTCCAGGTGATGGGAACGATATCAAGAATCTGAGAATGTGTCTCAATGACCAGTTCAGCGCTGGTCAAGAGTCACAATACCCAGAAGAACCGATACCGGCCTTAAGAGCAAGAAGGTATAGAGAGATGACAGGCAGACCACTCACTGTCAAGCTTGTGTCTGCTTCAGGCACGTTGGTATCAAGGAGAACTGTGCCCAGATGACTTTGTGAGAGGGATCTGTATGCTAGGACTGACGGTTTCCTTCAACTTCCTGTCTCTCAAAGAGAGCTCGAACTAATAAAATATTATTATTTGACATCATACCTGGACCAAACAGCATCATACCTGGCATCATACCTGGACCAAACAGCAGTGTTCACATACGCTCTTCACGGATGGGGCAGGAGTGGCTCAGTCGGTAGCACACCAGGCTCGTAATTTGCAGTTCCCAGGTTCGAGTCCCAGCTGGGTCAGCTTTGAGACTTATCCCCGCAAAACTCCCCGCCCTGCCCACAGTCAGTAGAGGACACCGATTTGCTTGGATAAGGCCGCCGTCCTTCAGACGGAACGTTAAGCCGTGGCCTCGTGTGCGGGAGAGCCCTGTGCACGTTAAAGAACACGCTGGATGGCCTTGACGGGAGGCTGCCATCTGTCTCCCAACAGCTGTTCCAGTGGGTCCCTCCCCCAACCTTCTCTGAGCATTTGGGGTCCTTCTGAACTGGCGATTTAGCCCATGGTGCAGAAAAGTGCCGCTCAGAGATAAAACAACCCAACTCAAACTCTTGACGGATGAGTCCCAATTTAGTCTGACTACTGATTCCCAATACGTGCTTATCAAGAGAGAATGCAGAACACACAACCATCTCCGCATCTGGGAATGACATCACTGTGGAGGAGGTGGTCTGCTGGTGTAGAGAGGCAAAATGCTGGATGATTTCAAAGTGGCACCATGCACGCTCAAAGGTACATAGAGAAGACCCTTGAGCCCTATGTAAAGCTTTTCATGGGTTCTGCTGGCCCGAGTACATTTTGATGGATGATAATTCTCATCCTGCTGACTCAGTCAGTAGCATGCCAGACTCGTAATCTGCAGGTTTCAGTCCCACTTAGCCAGCATTGAGATTATCTCCACAAAACTCCCCGCCCTTCGCTCGGTTAGTAGGGGATACAGATGGGCCTTGGAAAAACCGTCATCGGTCAGATGAGATGTTAAGCTATGGCCCCGTGTGTAGGAAAGCCATACCCTGTGCACGTTAAAAAACACGCTGTATGACCTTGATGGGAGGCTGCCAGCTGTCTCCTAACAACTGTCCAGTGGATACCCTTCTCCCAAACTTCTCTGAACTCTTGGGTCATTGTGACCTGGCAAATAATGTGCGCAAAACTGTGTGCAAAAAAGTACTGCTCAGAGATAAAATAACCCAACCCATCTCGTTCTCATAGGGCTCATGTGGTCAACGATTCGATCGAGAATGAGGATATCCAAGGATGGAGTGGACAGCCAGGTCTCTGAATATTAATCCTATTAAGCATGTCTGGGAAGCTCTGGGGAGACGCACTGGTGCTCTTCAACATCATCTCAGAAGCTTCCTAGAGATGCAATCTGCGCTAACGAAACAATGGTGTTTATTTTCATCTGTCATCTTGTCACCATCATGCATGATCGTTGTACAACATGCGTGATGGTCAGAGGTCATCATAACTCCTTATTGATCACTGGATCATTTCTGTTACTACCAGTGAAGGATTTTTTTGAAGCATGAGCATTACTTTTCTCCATATATTCTTATGCACGTTATCATACGTTCTTTGTCATGGCCTGATGTACCTCTCACGTGAATTTCATAAAAAAAAGTCTGTCAAGTCATAAGTCGTAATGTTTGTAACTTAACATTTGTCCATCAGTGTATAATAGTGGGCATGGCAAAGGGAACTCCAGCCACGATCTCCACAACTAACTTTTCTTCAAATGGTCTCTATATGGCTGCCATGACCTTTGGGTGCGTCGTATAGAGATACACAACACATCCATCAGACGTTCGCATTTTGGCCTATGTTCACGTCATCCACACTGTGGAAGCGTGCAACAGTTTTTCCTGTGTTTTCTATCATTAACAGGAACTATGGATTAGTCATCTGCCAAATACTGTATTACGAATGTGGCATTATGGGCTCTCAGTGCTTTTATAGATAAATGAAACTGTCTTCTTGGGTTGAATAGGTGCCATAATGAAATATTAGGATTTGTATCTTGCAAATCTCCCAGTATTTTTCATTTCCACCATTAAGGAGTACGAAAGTTGCAAAAGGGCAACATTTGAAATGAGTATTCTAGACGATCTATTCATGCTAGAAATTTTAAACTTGGATGATAGAGTGTGGAGGTCAATCCCCCCCCCCCCAGTCCCATGCTGATGATAAAATACAACGTTTTATTTTAAGAGATTAATGAAGCATTTTTTGGGGTTAGATAAGTACTAATAAAATATTATTATTTGCATTATCCGAATCATACATTTGTTCAAATTTAAAGTTGGAAACTGGCAAACTATATTTTGAATGAACACAAGCATCCCACATTCACCAGAGATGATGTCTTATTTAGTTTGCTTTTCGAATACATTTGTGCAGATATTTAGTCTCAGGTATCATCGCGAAAAAACAACTTATATTCTCTATGTTATATCCTCTCGAGGTGTATCCCCATTTTATTTTATTTTATTCGAGGACCATGGTGTTGCCGATCGCATCATTTTCCATTAATATAACCTCCAAAGATGTAGCCCGTCCCTTTCTTTTTTGAAGGTGGGAAGAAAATTTGGATTCTAAATCCTTCTAATGATTTAAATCTGAACTGCAAAATATAGTCTGTAAAAAATATTTTCTGTGATGCAGGATTGTTTTCAAGGGTACGCAAACGGTGAACAATATATATTTTAATATTGCTGAACGTTGACTTGGCTGAATTTTTACATCTATATGACCACCCATAATACTCTTACTAATCCATTCTAGCTTTTTCAGTTGTTTTGTGTTTAATAAAATTATTTTGTTTGCTTTTTTGTTAATTTTTCATTCTTCTAATAATAATTATTAAACACGCATTTTTAAATTATTCAATTTACTAAATTTGATTTTACTTTACTACCTTTTTAAGTTTATATACTAATTTCTTTCTACAACTATAATTTACTTGCAGACATGAATTAACAATGTGCAACCCTTGGCTCTCAAAACAACAGAAAAGTTGCTTATCCCTGCTTTAAGTTATGATAAGAGAAAGATGCATTTCAATTTGATGTTCTTACCTCTGATCATTCAGAAGATTTTCCCCATTTTCGGGGCTCTTTCTTAGGTGAGGAATAGTTCGGATATCAAACTCTTACGCTCCTTTATAAGAGGAAGCTTTATATATTACATTTCATGGTTCGGAGCTATTGGTGTATCCAGAAATCTCTAATACATGTGTGGGGTATGATTGAGTTTCTGATTTTCGATGGTTGCCTTATAAAATATGATACTTAAGAGCTCAAGGGGCAGGTTGTAACCCTAAGCCCACTCACCACCAGATACGCTACTGTTCTTACTCATGGGTTCATGATCACACAAGCACACATAAAAAAAGTCTAAAAAATATATTACAGATTTGTAAAGGCCTCACCTGAAGAGTAGCAATAACCCACTTCCTCGCCTCATTGAAACATTCCTCATCTCCCCAATTACGTATTTTTTTGCACAATGTTTCAGCTAACAAATTATGCCAGCGAAAAAACAGGATGTTAAATGAAAGTATGAAAGGATTTTCATGCCCAAGAGGATTTCCAAGCTCTGTAACAAATATTAAATTGTAATTCAAGATGAAATTCAGAAGCATAATCAGAAATGAAACATATAGAATAGAATAATTTAAGAACAAAATAACAACACAAAGACTTGTATATGCAAGCAGGAAACAATATTAGCACAAGTCGGAATAAGAATAAAATATATATATAATATCAATAAAAATAAAAAGTTATATTTTAGCAGACCTTTGAGCAATTTGCTCATTTAGGATGCCAAATTGAATTATTACAATGAGATAGATGTTTTTAGTGGCAAAAAAAGTCTCATTACGTTTTTAACAAAACAAAAATTATTGTGTTGCTTCAAAGTAATCATCAATATTTGAAGCAGTATTGATAACATTTTTCTCTTTCGATTTAAAAACATTGTATGAGCGTTCATTTCTAATTTCAATAGGTATGGAATCAAATATTCTAGGAGCTAAAAATAAAAAATGCTTATGAGCTATTTCTTTCTTTAGTCTAGGAATTACAAATAAAAGACAGACTGACGAGTAACATACTCTTTACATTTAACCTGTAAAAGTGTTCGATTTTTAAAAATAAAAAAAGCTGTAGTATATATATAGTGATCTCAAACTAAGAATTTTATAAACACAAATAATTTTATTCATATAGACTTCATTATGAAAAGTCATAACTTTTAAGAATTCATATTGTACTTTAGTAACATATTTAATAATATTCAAATAAGTATCCCCCCAGCAAGTCACACCATATTATAAAAGAGGCTGTATTCAAGAAAAACAAAGAGTAATTAAAAATGTACCACAGGTAATTATTCTTAAATAGCACAAGCTAAGTAAAATCGTACTTCATTTAATATCTTATTAACATGTGATTTCTATTTCATATTACAATGCCTACTATGAAATCGTAATTTATTAAAAAGCGTTATCGGGGTGAGTGAAAAATACATAAAGCTGTTTTATCAGAGTTAATTTTTAATCCATTTTTGTTAAACCAGCTTGCAATAATATTTAAATCATTAGAAATATCAAGAAATAAATCATATTGATTTCCTTTTCTATAAACAAGCACTGTATGATCAGCATACGAAATTTATTTTTCCTTTTAAATTTTGACAACAAAATCGTTTATATAAATTAAATATAAAATAGGTCCTAAAATATGTCCTTGCAGAACTCTTTTATTAATCAATATTTTAGTAATTTCAACATTATTAATAGGAACCATTTGGTAGCGTTCAGATAAATAAGATTTAAACCATCTCCATAAATATTTCCCCTAATTCCTAAAAAATTTCTTAAATAAACTACCATATCTAACTGCATCAAAAGCTTTAGATATGTCAAGAAATAGGGCTAGTGTTTTTTTCAGAATTATTTATCCCTTGAAAAGTACTGGTAATCAACTACATCATGTTCAGTACCTAAACCTAACCTAAAGCTAAACCGAAATTTGTATAAAAGGGAACTTTTTCTAAATAATTATTAAGACTTATTTTCATGATGTTTTTTAATTTATTTAACATTTATTTAATAACTTTGGAAAAGGTGGAAAGAATGAAAATTGGTGTATAATTATCAAAACAATTTTTGTCTCCAGTTTTGTAAATAGGTTTTACAATAATAATTTTTAAGTCTGAGAAAACAATACCTTTTCGAAAGATATTTATTAACACAACCAAAAATTTGGAATGATATTTTACAATTATTTGACTTATTTTTAACTTTATACCATCATATCCTGTGCTTTATTATTTTTAAAACTCCAATAATACGATTAATTTCCTCTTCTGTTATCTCTATCATAAACATTGAGTTTTGTTGAATTAATTCAGTAGGATATAAGTATATAATCTGAGTTACTAGAACATCAATTAGAACTATTTACATTTATTAAATGTTCATTCAATTTTCTTACCAGTTTCTCAAAATTGCTGGTAAAATTGCTCTAAAATTTCACATCTGTGGCAAGCAGCTGCTTGAGGGAGTATTTATTTTATTTTTCATTTATGTAAATTCATTTACATAAAATTTATTTCTTGTTTTTTTTATAGTTGCAAGGGTCAAGTTTCTCATTCTTTGATAGTCGTTTTTATAAATTAATATTCAAGGATATTTCCTAAGCAGTTTATTTGTTTCTTCTCTTTTCTTAATCAATGACAAAATTTCCAAGTTTATCCAGGCTTATGACTCTTTGAACCGGAATCCTTTAGATAACATTTTTCTTAGTAGTACTTTGTCGAATACATGATTTAATTTGATCTACATAAATGCCATACATTGCATTTATATGCATATTTTCATTATATACAAAATTCAAATTTTTAATTAAATCAGTTTGTAATAATATTGTGTCATTGATCTGTAAATGGTAGCTAGGTAGTCACTGGATGGACAGCTATGCACCAATCCCCTGTGATGATGCATAGAACCGGCCAGGCCTAGCACCTAATGTCCGACTCCGCCTTCTCGTGGTGCACACGTTAGTACCTTTAAAAAGAGATACTCTCTTGTGGAAGTTAAAGGAAGAGGAGGGCTGCCTGTTTAGTGTGGCCTACTGATCTGAACAACTATGGCTACTTTTTTTTCCTATCCCGCTGAGGAGTGGCAACCACACAGGGTCCTGGTGCTGACCATATAAACCCACTGAACTGGACTGAATTAAGGCTCTGAGCTTGATTATGTATCCTGATTTTGCTGCACTGGTGGGCTCCTGTGGAGGGAAAATCTTCTGCTGTGTTTTCTCTTTGTTTGTGGGTTGACAGCACCAAGTAAATAGATTCACAGGATATGTTTATCAGCTGGTGGATAATCCTGAGCAGAGGTCATCGCAGGCACCTGAACTCTTTGCTTCTAATGGCATCGTCAAAATCTACATTGGAGGAAGTCTTCCAGTGTAGATGGCTTCAGCCTTTAGTGGTGGGGGAAGGGGTCTTTGCCCCATGCCTGCGATTAGGGGGCTGTTTGATATTGTCGGCATTCCCTCTCTCAATAAACATAGTTTCTTTAAACATCCCACTAACCATTTTCTCGCCATAGGTAGTTGGAATGTGAGGACTCTGCACAGAGCTTTTTCTCATGATGTCTTCACACAAGAATTCCACCATTATAATTTGGATATTCTCGGTTTCCAAGAGACCACATGGACAGATAAAGGTCAGATTCTTAAAAATAATCTTAAATTTCTCTTTTCAGGGAGGGAAGACAATAAACATCACCAAGGCGTGGGTCTGCTTCTCAGCAGACACGCTAGTGATGCTCTTCTAGGATACGAGTGCATTAATGAAAGGTTTCTTACAGTAAAATTTCAGACAAGCGTTAAAGACTTGAAAGTTATCTGCTGTTATGCCCCCACTGAGGATGCCGATGAGGATGAGAAGGATAGGTTTTACGGACAACTTCAGGATATTTTGAATTCTGTCAAGAAAGGAATATTAGTATTGTATTGTACCCTTTTAGTATTGGTAGATACAATGGCAATGGGCAACGTTCCCTACAGGTAAGTAAACTCAATGGATTCAGAAAACTAACATTTATTACAAACATACATAAGTACACATGGGTTTCACCTGATGGGGTGCATAAGAATATGATTGATTATATATTATTTAACAGCAAATGGGCTAGTTCTGATAGGAATACCAGATCATATAATGGGAGCTGAAATTGGATTTGACCATTACCGTGTTAAAAGTGTCTTGTAACTTAAACTTAAAAAGTGTTTTGCTGGGGTTAAAAATTTTGCTTTTAATACTGATGCTCTGAAAGACCCAGTTATAGCCAAAGCTTATCATGATAGGTTACTTAGTCATTATTACAGTCATGGTTTGCTTACTACTGAAGTTGTGGAAGAATGGGATCATTTTAAACAGGCTTTTTTGGACACTAACAGAACTCTTTTAGGAAAAAAGGAGCAGAGGAGACAGAATTATTTGAGTGATAAGTCACTTGAGTTTATTTCAGAAAGAAAGAAATGCTGTAATGTCCTTAATTAATGCTCTATTAGTTCAAATAGAAAGCATTACAAAGAACTTAATAAACGTGTAAAAGATCAGTTAGCTGCTGATAAGAATCTTTGGCTTGATGGCTTGGCTGACAAAGCTGAGGAAGCAGTTAGACAGCACATCAGCAGAGAGCTGTACCAGATAGTTAATGTTTTGTGTGGTAGAAAACGAACAGGTATACAGGAATTGAAGGATAAACAGGTAAGTTTATAGAAGGTGAGGATTCTGTCATGGCTAGGTGGCCTGAACATTTCAGTGATGTTCTAAACCAGTGATTCCCAACCTTTTCTGGATCATCGCCCCCTTTAGAAGAGAACAAAAATTCAACGCCCCCCTAGTCCATAATAGTTAATTTTATATGAAATATTAAAATATTGTTGCATATTATCTATACCTAATTTATCTGTTTATTTACCTATTAAAAATCATAAAGCAGAAATTAATAAAACAACAACGAAATGTACAATAAAATTGTTTATTAAAATTTTAAAAATAAACACAGAATCAATAAGAAATAAAAAAATAATGAGATAAACACAAAATTAATAATAAATAAAAAAATTAATGAGATGGTTGAGGCTGGTGGAGTGTTAACAATTTGTTAATGTCAGGTTCCAATTTCGTTAACATCAATCGCAGATCGCCACGTTCAGTGATGTGTAGTCTGTTCCTCTTCTTTGACAGTAAATTAGCTACTGCAATGAATCCACGCTCAGCCATATAGGACGAAGGAAATACGATTAAAAACTTCTGTACTATTGCCCACAAGCCAGGGTAGAGAACTGGTATTGATTTTTGAAGCCAGAACTCTTGGTATCCATGTTTGAATTTTACTTTGAGTCCTTCGTTAGTCGTGAGTTCTAAGAGTTCCTCTTCCAAATTTGATGATTCTTCAGTATCTGTGTTTGCGAAAGGATCTAAAACCCAACTCGGTATATTCATGTTTAAAATATCTTGGAAACGCTCCGTAAAATCAACATGAAGAACTTCCAAGTGTTGGCAGTAAGTAAGTAAATCTTCCGGTTTTGCAGAGACTGCTGATAATGTGGGAAAGTGGTTGTATTCACCTCTATCTAGATTTCGTTTGAATAGAAGAAGTTTTCCCGCAAAAGCAGCTATGACGTTTTTTGTTTTAATTAAATGCAACTCATCACCTTGCAATTGTAAATTAACTTGATTAAATATTTTAAACAGGTCTGTCAAATAAGCGATGTCATTTTTTGACGTCATGAGGTTTTCGCACAATTTTTCGTCTCTGTCTTCAAGAAAGTCCAGTACTGAGTCAAATAGATTGAAAAAACCATTCAGAGAAACACCTTTAGAGAGCCAACGTACTTCTGTGTGCAGCAGCAAGTGATTGTAATCTTCATCATTTTCATTACAAAGCTTACCAAATAATCGGTCATTCAATGAATTGCTTCTAATCTTATTGATTGCTTTAATAACGTAATGGAGCGACGTATGCAGACGTTCATTCAAATTTTCTGCAACCAAATGCTGACGATGAATAATACAATGTACAGCGAGTACATTTGGTACTGCTTGTTTCAAATGCGCTATGAAACCCTTATGACGCCCTGTCATTGCTGGAGCACCATCAGTAGCAGCAGACAAAATATTGCAAATAGGAATTTCTTTCTCTTGAAAAAACTTTTGCATGGTATTAAATATAGATTCTCCCTTTGTATCAGATTCCAAATTTTTAGCAAATAATAACTCTTCATGAATTTTTTCTTCTTTTATAAATCGTACGTATGATAAGAGTAGAGCTTCGTTATTTGGTAGAGTTGATTCATCGAGTTGAATGGAAAATTTGCAAGTCTTTAAGTAATGATGATATGATGATATATACGTCTTCATAATGATATTTCAACGTCTTTTGCCATTTCATCTATTCTTCTTTGCACTGAATTATTACTGAGATGAATTTTTTTGATGATATCTGACGGTGTCTTATGATGAAGAACAGTTTTTAATATCTCTTTGGCAAAATTAATTCCTCGCCAATTGTGTGTGGTTTTCCTGCTTTTGCGATTAACAATGAAACGTTATATGAGGCTCGTAGTCCATCATCATCTTGTTTAGAAGACGACGCAAAAAGGTTTGACATAGTTGGCTGTTTTAAATATTGCTTTTCCAGTTCTTGAAAATAGGATAAATCTTTGTTCTTCTTATCAGCATGCATTTTATTTAAATGCTCTTGTAGCCTAGAAGGTTTCATAGCTTCATTTGAAAAAACTTTTCGGCAAATTAAACACATTGGTAATGATTGGTTTGTAGGAGAGTACGTAAATTTATATTTCAAATACTCAATACTGTACTGCCGGCATTTCTTTTTAGATGTAGATTCAGACATTTTCAAATACAAATTAACTTCTCAACAGATTTATAAATAAATAAAAAATAATAAATACCCCCTCAAGCAGCTGCTTGCCACAGAGGTCTGACAGGAGCCTGTCAGTTTATATGCCATAGTAGGAGATCTGAGAGGATGGCAGGACCTCAGCAGAAAAACGACACACATATCCATGCCTAAATCCGGGGTTCGAACCCAGGTCCCTTAGATCAGCAGCCAAGCGTGCTAACCACTCGGCCACGGGACGGCCACAGATTTATAGATAGTTATAAAAATAATGTTTATAATGACTTCTAACACTTATCACTCACGACTATTTATCACGGCGAAGCACATAAAAATAATAAAACATTCCTAGAGCTATCGATTTTATAGATATGATTTGTGCACGCATTAACTTGTATGTTTGCGATGCCGGCGCACTTGCTCCGTAAACAAGTCATTTCAAACTCCCATATTCTTGTCCAAACATGTTAAATTATATGAACCGCGTGTTTGCCTACCAACTTGAAAGGACTTGTCACCGTCAATCTATTCTAAACTAAAACAAATTAGGTATATGTATACCTAATGCTAATTTAAAAATGCTTATTAGCGCGATAACAATAAGATAATTTACATAGCTAGATAAAATATTTATTCATGAAAACAGGTATTTTCAAAGTATTTTACTATATGAAAAAAATAATTATTAAAAAAAGTATTAAATATAATAAATTTATTATTATTATATTATTATTGCATCAAGGTTGATTTGCCTATCAGGACGGACACACATGTCCAACATAATAAGCCTGATATAGTAGTGCATGTTAAGGTATTTAATGAGATTACAATTATTGAAGTAGGAATAACATCTCAGGATAACCTGCAGACAGTAGAGGTTGAAAAGTAGAGGAAGTATGATCTGCTGGCTAATGAGTTGAGCCTAATTCACAAATGTAATGTTAATATTATACCTTATGTTCTGACGTGGGATGGTATTGTAACTACGTACCATAAAGCATACTCAAAGCGACTTGGAGTGGGAAAACATATTGAAGCTTATATCCAATCTGTGATCTTGAAGAGAACTTCTGAGAGCATCTCAGTCGACTTCAGACGTATCAGTATGCTAGTAGGCGGTAGCAGGGAACTTATTGTTGAAGCTGCAGTTGAAAAGCTGTACATGACGGATGAGGTAGTGGATGACCAGATTGTTTAGAATCTGTGTTCTAAACAATGCGGTTAGTTCTACTCCCATTGTTTGCAATGATGATAGATGCATTGTTGCCTTTAATGTTGGCCTTATAACGAAATCTGAAGTTATTTTGGCTACTTCTAAACTTAAACTTCATAAATCCCTAGGGGTAGATGAAATTACTACGGAAATGCTTAGAGCTGGGAATGTTTCGGTTACCACTTGGATGACTGAAATTTTGAATATCTTTTATGATAAAGGCATGGTTCCTAAGGATTTTACCACAGCTATTGTTATCCCTATTTTCAAAAATGGTGATCGCAGTTCTTGTGATAACTATAGGGGTATCAGCCTACTCTCTGTTCCATGGAAAGTTCTTTGCATGATTGTGCTTAATAGAATTAAGAATCTGGTTGACAGTCAATTGCGTGATGAGCAATGTGGATTCAGAAGTGGTAGGGGATGTGTGGATCAGATATTTTCACTTAGGCAGATTCTTGACAAATGTTTAGAGTTTCAGAAACCTTTGGTTGCTAGCTTTGTTGATTTAAAAAAGGCTTTCGACTCTGCTGATCGACATAATTTGTGGTTGATTGTGAGACAAGTTAGTTAACATAATGAAAGCTCTCTATAATAACACTGAGTGGTGTGCGAGAGTTGGTAAGGCTTGTAGCAATTGGTTTAGCATTACTTCTGGTGTTCGACAAGGGTGCATTTTGTCTCCTTTTCTCTTTAGCTTGGTTATTGATTATGTTATGCGAAATTCACTTCGAGGGAAAGATTTTGGCATTAAATGGACTGGAGATACGAAAATTTCTGATTTAGATTATGCTGATGATTTAGCCCTTTTGGAAAATGATGTTGATGAGATGAACTCTTTCATTCGAGCTGTTGATGAAACTGGTAGTAGAGTAGGTTTGGTTATAAACAGAGAGAAAACTAAAATGATGAAAATTGGTCAGGCAGGCAGTTATTCAGTTAATCTGAATGGTTGCAGTCTTGAGCAGGTGGAACAGTTTAATTATCTTGGGAGCTATGTAACAGATAATGGTGATGTGCGGCATGAGATTAACAGACGAATAGGGATTGCTACCGGGACTTTTAAGAATCTAGGGAGAGTGTGGAGAAATAGGCGTATACACCTAAAGACTAAAATTAGACTGTATAATAGTTTGGTTCTTTCTAGGCTTAGTTATGGTAGTGAAACTTGGACGCTGTGTAAACAAGATAACAGGAAACTAGATGCTTTTGATTCTAGATGCTTACGCAGTATCTTGGGTATTAGGTGGTTTAACTTTGTAACTAATGATGAGGTTAGGCAAAGGAGTCTGCAATCTCCTTTAAGCAGCATATTGTGCAGAGAGAGACTCCGCTGGTTTGGCCATGTTGCCCGTATGAATAATTATAAATTGGCGAATAGGTTTATGAACAGTGTGCCTAAAGGCCTCAGAAAGAGGGGGAGACCTAGGATGCGGTGGGCAGACAATGTCAAACAGGACCTTGTTAGAATTGGTGTGCTGTGGCCGGATGCAGTAGATGTAGCTCAGGATAGACTTGCTTGGAGAACTAAATTGCACGGTCCGGTTGGATCTCCGTAGCCCATGGCTGCTTGAGGATGATGATGATGATGTAATAAATTATATCTTTCATACTTTAGTGGTACACATATGTGCTATTTATGAACTCACGCTAAACTTTCATCTCTTTGAATTTATAACATTGGTGCCAGCAGGGGCGTAGCGAAGGACAATGGTTATGGGAGGGAGGGGGGGAAGTTATCAAAAAATTTTCCAACTCGAAGTTCAAATTTTGCCAACTGAGCAAACTTACCAGATTTTCCCTTCGTCGGGGGGAGTCATTTACTCATTTTCCCATTTGACTTCCAATTTTGGCAACTAACCGTAATTTGACATTTAACTTCCAATTTTGCCAACTAGCCATTATTATTTCACAGACATAATTCTAATATTTACATCTCGTCTGAATTTTAGCAAGTCAGTGTGAATTTTCCCTTCATTTGGACAACTCACCTTAGTTTCACGAAACTAATCTCAATCTTTACATCTCTCCTAAATTTGCCAAATTACTTCAAACTCCCCAAGATTTTGCCAAGTTTTCTCGATTTTAGTCAGCTCTCCTTAATTTCACAAACCCAATACCAATTATCACAATTCGCCCGTATTTTCCAAGTGGATTCGAATTTTGACAACTGCACTATTATTTTGTTAAATTTCCTCAATTTCCCCAACAATACTTAATTTCACACAACAAATCTCAATTTTTCACAACTCGCCTATATTTCACCAAGTGGAATCGAATTTTGTCAACTCGCCGTAATTTTACAGAAAAAATCGTAATCTTTACATCTTCCCTAAATTTGCCAAATCACTTCGAATTTTATCAACTCTCCTTAATTGCACAAGAAAGGCACAATTTTCACAACTCTCCTGTATTTTACCAAGTGACTTCGAATTTTGCCAACTCCTCCAGATTTTGCCAAGAGTATTTGATTTTTCCAACATACCTTAATTTCACAAATCCAATTCCAATTTTTACAACTCACCTGTACGTTACCAAGTGGTTTCCAGTTTTGCCAACTTCCCTAGTTTTTGCCAAGTTTTTTCGATTTTGTCAACTGTACTTAATTTCACAAAACAAATCCCAATTTTCACAAATCGCCTCTATTTTACCAAGTGGATTCGAATTTCGCCAACTGCCCTAGATTTTGCCATCTCGCCACAATTTTACATCACACCTGATTCTTGCAAAGTCACTCGGAATTTGTCAACTCCCCCAAGATTTGCTAACTCTCGCAGATATTACGATATTTGCCTCGATTTTGCCAATACGCCATAATGTTACAGAAAAAAGATTTTACATCTCACCTGAATTTTGCAATTTTTACATCTCACCTGAATTTTGTCAGCTCTCCGTGATTTTGCCAAGTCACTCCAAATTTTGCCAACTGCCCCTAGATTTTGCCAACTGCCCCTAGATTTTGCCAACTCTCCATTATTTTACAGAAAAAAATCCAAATTTTCACATCTCACCTGAATTTTGCCAACTCATTCCGAATTTTGCCAACTGTCCCTAGATTTTGCCAACTCGCCATAATTTTACAGAAAAAATCCTAATTTTTACAACTCACCTTAATTTTTGCCAACTCCCCAAGATTTTGCCAAAGCCCAAAGATTTTACCAAGTTGTCCCGATTTTTCCAACTCACCTGTATTTTACTAAGTGGCTCTGAATTTTGCCAACTGCTCTAAATTTTGCCGTCTCTCCATTTTCCAAACTGCCTTAGATTTGCCAAGTTGCCTCGATTTTGACAACTCCGCTTAATTTTCCAAAAAAAAAATTACAAATTTTAACAACTCACCTAAATTTTACGAAGTCGCTTCGAATTTTGCCAACTACGAGTTACTTTGAGGGGGAGCCTCCCCCATCCCCCCCATGACTACGTCCTTGGGTGCCAGGAGTACGGATATTATTATTATTGTGAATACGTTTAACCAGAAGTATGGATGAATTAGTAAAGTTGATGATTGATATAAAAGGTGAAATGGGGAACTTGCTAGTCAAAATAAGTCTTTCATTCAAAAACACATTAAAGGTGATATAGCTGCCCGAAGCAGTAAAATAGGAGAACTTGCTAGACAAAGTGATAGCTTGACTACACAAAATGACTACACAAAATAATGACATAAACAACAAAGAAGTGAACTTGCTAGACAAAGTGATAGCTTGAAAGCCGACATGACTACACAAAAATAAAGATATAAACAAAAAAAATTGTGAACTTGCTAATCAAAATAGTGACATAAACAACAAAATTGGTGACCTTGCTAGACAAAGTGATGACTAGAAAGCCGAAATGGGTTCTCAAATTGGTAAGATTACTGATCAGTGTAAGGACATTAAAACCGAACTTAATAGACGATGTAATAGTTTAAAGGTTTAAATTGACAGTGTAAAATATGATCTTGATAGTGTTAAGATAGATTATAAACATGAAATTGAAGTTGTAAAAACTGATTGTGAACGCCAGTTTCAGATTTTAAGAAACGAAATGTTGCCTTCTTGTGATAATAGTAATGTTATTACACATATCGCTAGAAATGCAACTAAACTTTCTACATATGATGGTCAATCATCTTGGACAGTATTTAAAATACAATTTGAAGTTATCACTAGAGCTAATGAGTGGAATGAATTCCAAAAGGCCAGTTTTCTTGCAGCTTCCTTAAGAAATTTGGCTGCGAAGTTTTGCAGTCTGTTCCAGAAGAAAAACGACTTTAATATCAATGTCTAGTTTCTGCATTAGAACTTAGGTTTGGTGATAGTTATTTAAAACAGTATTATGTGACTCAATTTAAACATCGCATGCAGAAGAGTGGTGAAACTTTGCAAGAGCTTCTTAGTGATATCGAGCATCTAGCTAGATTGGTTTATAGCAACTGTCCACCTGAAATCCAAGATAACTTAGCTCAATTACAGATGCTATTGCTGACCCTGACACTCAACCATCTCTGAGGATGTTGGAAGTTGAATCCTTAAAGTCAGCTGTGGTACATGCTATGAAGTACGAGTGCTCCAGGCTTTCCTCCCGAGCGAATAAACGTACAGTGAGATGTGTGAGTGCAGAAGCAACTGTAGAAAAGGATAATGAAATGAAAGAACTAACCAAAGCCATACTATCCGTTTTGAAAGACATAAAAGATTCCTCTCCAAAGATTTCCACAGATATTCAGGTCGGAATTGCGGAAATTCTGGACACATTCGAGCCAACTGCAAAAGATGGCGGATGCAAAGTTCAAGCACATTTAACAGACAACAGAACCAGCAGAAGCAACGAGAAAAGCAAAGGCTGGCTGCTGATTGGTTGGCCCCAGGGGTAGTCGCTCACGTTTCAGCACTACATGGTGATAATAATTGATTAATAGCTGAGGTAACCATAAATGGAATATCTTACCGTATGATAGTCGACACTGGTGCAAATGTAACTTTACCCCAGAACGGATATAATAAAGAAAATACTACACAGTCTAAAATAACCCGACAAACAGCCACTGGAGATCGTGCTAAAGTCCATGGAAAGATAGAACTTAACATCCGAGTTGGTAGCTGTTTGGTACACCATCCTGTTTACATCGCTGACATATACGATGAATGCATATTAGGTCTTGATTTCCTTAAGAAACATGGATTCAACATTAGACCCAGTGACAACCTACTCATCTACAAGGCAGAAGAGATCCCTTTGCTTAGCCGAACATCTGATTCTTTATCAAGCGTGACTCCAATATCAGTGACGGCAGACAGAGATCTCAGCACAAAGTGAAATTATAGTCCGTGGACATCGGCGAAGACTTCTGAGGCCTTCCGATTGGCAGTTACTGATGCCTCTGGTAAAGGAGCTTTGGCTCATGGTATCCTGGTTGCAAAAAATTTAGCCAGAATAGATAATGAACAGTTTCCTATCAGAGTTACGAACTGTAACAAATCCAATAGAATATTGAAAAAGGGAGAAAAATTAGCAATATGTGAACTTGTTACCTAGGTAACAAGTATAAATAAAATAGAAGTTACTGGCTCAAACCAAAATCATATACACATCCCATCTCATCTTACTGACTTATGGAGAGAAACAAAACGAATATTAACTAAAAACCAAGAACCCATTGAAAGAATTTTCGGACATTTTTTCTGCCACATCAAATGATTATGGCCGTACTAACCTGACAGAACATAAGACCAATACTGGTGATTCTCCTCCAGTCCATCTATCAGAAAGCAGGATCCCATTGACAAAACAGTAGGAGACAAAACAACTCATAAGGGACATGGAAGCTCAAGATATTATTGAGCCATCACAGAGTCCCAGGACATCACCAGTGGTTCTTTTCTAGAAAAAGGATAGATCTATCCGATTTTGTGTGGATTACTGCAGATTGAATGATATAACAAAGAAAGACTGCTTTCCTTTACCCAGGATTGATGATACACTGGACACTCTATCTGGGTCAGAATGGTTTTCAACATTAGACTTAAAGAGCGGCTATTGGCAAGTTGGTATACGTCCTGAAGACCGTGAGAAAACAGCTGTCACTACAGGAAATGGACTTTGGCAGTTTAAGGTGATGCCATTTGGGCTTTGCAACGCACCTGCAACGTTTGAACGACTAATGGAGTCGGTGCTCAAAGGTTTGTCTTGGGAGGTCTGCCTTGTTTATTGGGTTGTTGCAAATGAAATGGCCCTTGAATGACGTCAGGTTTCTACTGGTTGCGGAAGAAAGCAAGCGCTGAGGTTTATGCAATTTTTTATGTCATGTGGCAACGTCACACGTGGGTGATGTAATCGTTGCATTTGTTTCGTTCAACGAGCATTAAACATTGAATACTACCCACATCAAGTCAATCATGGAACCCAGTATATTAAGGTTGCTATACCTTTACGAGTTCAAATTGGGAAATTCTGCAGCGGCTGCAGTATAAAACATTAATAAAGCATTCGGTGGAGGAACAACTAATGAGAGATCCACTCGCCGTTGATTTGCAAAATTTCGCTCAGGAGATTTAAGGCTACGAAACGAACCCCGAGGCCATCGCCCTTCTTCCACTGATGCGAATGAATTAAAGGATTTAATCGAATCAGATCCACGACAAACTGTACGAGAGATCGCCCAGACACTAAATGTACACTTTTCAACTGTTTCATGGCACTTGGCAATAATAGGCAAAGTAAGGCAGCTCGACAAGTGGGTGCCTCACGAACTCAATGATGAAAACAAAGCACGGCATTTGGAAGTGTGCTCTTCTCTCTTAAGAAGAAGTAAAGGAGAAAGGTTCCTGCAACGAATTGTGACTGTGGATGAGAAGTGGATATTCTAACGACAATTGTACACGTTCCTCGCAGTGGTTGGGAGTGAAAGACGCTCCAGGAAGGACTCCAAAGGCATCTTTGCATCCAAAGAAGATGTTGTTTACTGTATGGTGGTCTTCTTCTGGTGTTATTCACTACTCATTCCTTCCACGAGGTGAAACGATAAATGCACTCGATATTGTACAAATATGCGGCAAATGCATGACAAATTGTGCCTTAAGCAACCAACACTTGTGAATAGACAGCCAGCCCTATTGCTTCAGGAAAACGCCCGACCACATACGGCAGTGTCAACCAGACAGCAAATCAACAATTTGGGATACGAAATTGTGCCTCATCCTTCATACTCTCCTGACATTTCCCCAACAGATTACCATTTTTTCCGGCACTTGAGCCATTTTTTGTCCAAGAAATTTTTTGCCAACGATGCAACAATTGATCGGGCAGTGGCAACACCACCTAGAGGAGAAGGCCCTACCAGTCGGTGACGCGATTCTGATGACCTCAATTTTAGTCGACCCGTAGTTTGTAGCGTCGCCTCCATCTTGCTTTTGTTAGTGTGTAACTAGTTTTGCTGCGTGTGTGTTTTGTGTGTGAACAAAATATTTCACTGATTTTTTTTTAGCGAAATGCCATCGTGCTGCTGCGTTCCTCAGTGCATTCAGTATTCTCAGTTTTTAAATTTCCAGAAGATATCGATTTGCGACAGAAATGGATTCGTTCAATACCAAAGCAAAACTTCTGTCCAACGAAAGCATCCAAGGTAAAAAGAACTTTATTCTGTATTAATATCTGTTGTCATATTTATGAACTTCTAAAGTAAAAATTATCGTTTTAACTATTGTATGTTACGTTTGTATAATATACATATATAATATCATTGATCTGTATGGAATAATTTGACGTTATTTTTATTAAGTAAGAAACCTAATAATCTGGAATAAAAAATGTCGAATGTACATATGCTAAAATGCTTAAATAGAAAAGAATATTTCACAGTGACCAGACTTTTTATTTAATAGATTACAGTAGTAAGTTAAGAAATTGGTACTTTTGTTGGGATAGTTTCAGGGTCTAATGTTATATCACTATATTTATATATCCATAGAGTTCAAATATATCTCGTATAAGTTAATACGATAATACAGTTAAACTTGAAATGCATATATAAGCCAAAGGCAAGATCATGGGAAAACCTACTTTTAAATACAAAATCTCTGCATAAGTATTAGAAATTATTTTGGTGTTATTACTAGTATACTTGGATACAAATTGGACCCAGGTTCAAAGCCTAGAGATGGCTTTGTGAATATGTATTATTTTCCTGCTGAAGTTTTGCCTACTTCACACATCAGCTATTTTTTAATAAAAGCAGGACAGGTAATGGTAAAAGTTCATTGTAGAAACTGTCGACTACAGCAAACTTCCTGACCAATCAATTCCTAACAACTTTCAGCATTAAATTAATCTGCATAATTATATCTCTGAAATCAGGTCAAGTTATAGTGTATATTAAAGAATGGGTGGGCTACATCTAGCGTACATATGAATTAATAAATGAAAGGATATTTTGAAAAAGGATTTAATAGTAAAGTTAAAGAATTTTTTTACTTTCAAAGGAGTAATTAAAAGTGCATATATTTCCAATCACTCTCATTGTAAAATGAGATAAGTCAGGTATATTAAAATAAAGGTATAACAGTCTACTGTCATATCTTTATTGCTTGTGACTGCAGATTTTGTTTTAATTTTGTTACAAATGTATTCTATAATCATATTAGAGAATATTTGAGGGGATATCTGTCATTTCATCTATTATGTGAATATAAATATGTTAAACACCACAAATGCATACAATATTGTTTTCGAGTTAACGTCAAAGTTTATCCTCTGTACTGACCACTGGTTTGGATTTTACAACTGAAGAAATCCAAAAATTATCACAAAAATTTGAGGTATTTTGATTTTACTGATATGTAATGGTAAAAGTTTATTGTAGAAACTGTCGACAACAGTAAACTTCCTGACCAATCAATTCCTAATACCTTTCAGCATTAGTATAATACCAGGTGCTGTCTATATAAACAAATTTATGCCTAATAAACTGAAAATTACAGTAAGAGGAAACTGTCTGAAACAATAAACTTATTACTGGAGTTGTTTTCAGGCTCAATTCCTGGACTGTAATATTTCAAACCTTTAAATGTTCATTCATAAGAGTGTTGTTTTAAATGATTTTCAGCTCAGTATGATTTTTTCGCATTTTATTTTATATTATCACCTTATAGTGGCATTATCAAAAGCACTTTATGGTTAGTATGGAATGCTATTAGATGGTTAGCATTAGCTTTCAAGGTGAACTATATATGATAAAAGAAGTGCTAGAAATATTGAGAAAAACCAGCTTACTGGTAGAATAGGTGCATTCCTTGGGAGAATTCATCCTTTTAACCATGGATTTTTATTGAAATCTTAGAAAATACACTGATTATAGAATTGTTTTGAATACAATTATAGCTTTTACTTTCGAAGGAAAAAAGTCTTCAGTTCTGAATAAATTTTTTTAGTGTATGGTGAACAGTATTCCTGGTGTTTGGATTTTTGTTTTAATGTTTATCATTCATCAGAGGTTTTTTGTACATATTCTCAATATTTCTTTTGCATACATAGGTGTGTGTGAACTCCACTTTGCACCATCTGATGTTGAAAGAGAAACCAGCATGCTTAACATGAAAACTGGGAGAAAGCTTTCTGACCTCTAAAGTATCCATATACTGATGGAGAGGTACTGTTCAACTACTTTTAAAGCATCTTCAACACCTCAGTCAGAGTTTGAAGTAACAGAATGTTTACCTTTTATGACAGTGCATAGTTACTAATCATTATGACACTTTAGGAGAAATAACCTTTGATTGTTTATGAAATAGGAATAAAAATCACTGCACCATATATGTTATAGTATATTTAATGAGTATTGTTTCTTTTTTTGACTCAACTGTTAGTACTTGGCAAAAAACTTAGTATGAAAAAACTTATTTTATTTCACAAAGAAAGCATGTCCTCCTTTTATAACACTGGCATTGAGTAACCCTATATCTGGTGGTTATGTGTTTGGATCTCACCTGGCTCAAGGTAATTTTTCCACTATACTCATTATCATAATACTTAAGGAGTTTGATAGTGATTAAATGTTAGTAAATCAATGAGGTACTGTGGATTAATTTGTGTATGTTACTTTCACTTTGAGAAAAATTATATTCAGATTTTTTTACAATTTGATATTGTGTTAAAGTCAAAATCCTGATTGTCTAATTTCACACCTTAAAAATTACTCTTATGAGATTTAATATAATTCAAAAATTTATGTTTGGTAATCTCAATCATGTTACAAATATGATATCAGTGGTTGATATTTTTAAGTTAATATTTTATTGAGTCCTGAATCCAATGTCTTAATTTCACCCAATGCAGATAATTTATTTTAAACTGTTTAATAAAGATAATTAAATAAAGAAATTATTAATCTTCATTCATCTTTAATATCTGGAAAACAATTTCCACAGGCTTTTAGCCAGTAATTGAACATGGATCTTCTATAAAGCATGCTTTTTGATTTTTCATATTACAGAAGTCTTTGGATTGTCCATCTGCTCGTGTACTTGGTTAGTCTCCAAGTACCTTAAAGTACCTAATGTTAAAAAGAAGGTTAAGAAATATCAAATTTGGAGGGAGGTAAAAATAGCTGGTTGTCATTGTCATCAGTTAGCATGAAGCCGTTTGGAAAGTAATGATACACTGTAATGGAAAAGTCTCCACAACATCATAGACCCACCTTCAAATAATTATAGCCCAATAAGTACAATGGTGGAAAACCCTTTGGAATGGTGTGCTATTGTTTCAACCATTGTTTTTTAGACATAAAAACTGGTTAAATTTATTGTCAAATATTTTGCAATATTTTAGTGGAAATTTTATTGCATGCAAGCTTCAATAGCTATTTTCAGTTCCTTTAACTCTATTCTGTTACTGTACAGGGTCTATTAGATTTATTTCATTTTTATTTTACTGATTTAACATGTCTTTTGTGGCTAAATCTATGATCAAAGGGAATCTCTACCTGCACTTGTCAGTAGGTTTTTTCTAAATTTTGTGTTTAGTGTTACTTTTGAGTCATCTTTTGCCAATTCCACAACATTTTCACTTCCCACTATATTCTTATGGCTGGACCCCTGAAGATAAAAAAAATTTAAAGACAACCAAAAATATAATTTATCAATGTATCAAATACTTGTGGTGGATGCTTTTGTTTGGACAGCTATTCAGTACTGGATGCAGTATGTGACAGTATATGATATGATTTTCTTTCCATTCCATTTCATTGCTTCTGTTATACATGTACTTAGTGGGAGTTTGAAATTTATAATTTTCTGTAGGAACATATACCACCAGTTTCTGGATGAAATGATCAACTGAAACTCATTAAACTGCAAATAGAATTTTCTGAATATTATTTTTCCTTCATTACTTTAAATTGAGAACAATATAAGCAGAAAACTTAAGTGTCAATTTTTAGTTTTTGTAAAAGCCATGGGAGATTTAGGAAGTTAATATATTGTTTGATTTTCTTTAACATATATGCATATCTTGTGGCTTCTGCTGCCTTGCAAATGTAGGATTTTTTAAATTTCTAATAGTGATTGCCAATGGGTGTTTGATATGCCTATTAACTAGCCTGGTCAACAGATCAATAAGGTTTTTCTGTATCATTGAGGGATGTCAGTTTCTGCTTGGAGGGAGATGATTGACTATGTTATTAGAAACCTTGTACTGGTTCTGATACTTATTTTCTTCTTCCAAGTTCTTTGTTAATAATTGGTTTTACACTGATAGTGAGTTCAAGTAATATTAAAATTTTAGTGTAAGAATATCTGTTTATAAAGGAAAAATACCCTGTTGTTCTTAGTATTTGAAAGAATCTTCACCAGATATGGCAGTTAAAATATGCATAATAGTTAATGACTTAAATTTAAAAAACTCTGCAGAAGGTCAAGATTAGAATAATGTTTTTTTTTAATATGTTTCCATACATGTTAAGCATATGCTCTTTACAAAATACCAAAACATTTTTTTCTGTTCTGTATATTTTGACAGAAAATATACAGAATTTTTCTAAAATAAACATTTCATGGGAAAATATGACTAAATATATATACAAGTTAAAAACCTATCTTAATTTTCTATATTCCTATAATATTCATTTAGTATTTAAAGAGGCTTCGCTTGGTTACAAACCTGAGTTCGAGCCCTAGGTAAGGCATGGTTGTTCGTGTTGTTTTTCTGCCGGGTTTCCGCCATCCTCACAGACCTACTATGGCGTATAAACTTACAGGCTCGTGTTAGACTTCTGTGGTAAGCAGCTGTTTGAAGATTTTTTATATTTTATTATATATCAACATCTTAAACAGTAATGCGCATTCTGCAGAGTTGGTGAAAATGGAAATAATTGTTACATATTCTACTAAAACTATGCTAATAAAATTTAATATGGAGATACTGTTTTGAGATTAACTTATTTCAACTACTTCCCAGATCAATATTTTAAACAGCCATTGTTCATATTAAATATCCCAGTTTCCATAATTCTTTAATTTTTAATGAACATAGATTGAGATCTTTAATTGATCCTCATTTCATTTTTTTTTTCATAAAAGCTCATTTTTAAAAGTTACATGGCTTTGGAATTAGCTTTCCATTGACATAACATGGAATTAGGTTTCATAATTACTGAGTGTATATGGATATTTCAATGTGACCTTTACATTGTATGATACTCATTGTATTTTATATTTCTGTTGTATTTTGAATCTGTTCAAACCTTTTGACCACATGTATTTAGATGTTGCTTTCATGTTTCTTCAGAATTTTTTTTCTATTATTAAAGTTTATTATGATAGCAAAAAGGATAAAAAATTTTATGTTATGTGAAGAAATCAGTTTTAATATGCATTAGGATGAAAAAGTTTGGGAAAGCAGTTTTTCTTTTCTTTTTATTTAAAAGTCATAGTTGTCCTAGAAACAGTTTTTATTAATGTGATTGCATTTTAAAAACAGCTTTCCTTATTAAACTATTTTTTAAAAAAATCAGCAATTGTTCAACTGGGATGAATGGAATATCATAAAATTTTCCTTTTCAATTTAAATAGTGTTGCACAATATTAAGTTCCTTCATATTGCTTAAAAATTTTCCCATATGACTGGTGAATTTTCCTGTTTTAATTGCACAATTTTCTTAAAAATAAAGTAAATGATATGAAATATTTGTTTCATTGTAATGTGTATCCTATATATATTTGTTTTCTCAGATTGTAAATAAAAGTATTTTTAATGTGGAATTTGTTGGTTGTTTTTCTTAACATATGCAATATTGAAACATACTGTTTTCATTAAATAATGTTTTAGACCTCATATATATATATATACATACATATTTGTGGAAAAAAAATAGATATCTGTGGTATTTTGTAACAAGTAGTTTTTTTTCTAAATATATTTCGCACTTCTAGAATCCTTTAAGAGTGAAAATTTAGTATTTGTTCAATACATTAATCGATCGTTTGCAAAATTAGTTGAAATTTCCGAACATTTAAAGAGTGTTATTATCTAAATAATAATTTAAAGCTATCTGTATAATCGGAAACGGTAATTAATGGTTTATCAATACTAATCAAAGCAAAAAAAAAAGTTAACTCTAAAAAAAATTAGAAAAAAAGGTGGTTTTTTTTTTAATTATATGAAAACAAATTATTTTAATAATTTATTAGTGAATATTCAAAATTTAAATGGGAAGTTTTATTAACAAGGATAAGCTATCTCTCAATCTATTCTGCCGGCAGTCCGGTCCAGTAATGCTGACGTCACAAATGAGTGGTACGGCCTTCTCCTCTAGGTGGTGTTGGCAGTGGAGGACTCCATTACTTCCAGAGACAATGATTTTTACAAACGTGATATAAACGACCTTGCCACACGTTGGCAACAATGCATTGATGCTTCTGGAGATTACTTTGATTAAACAGGTATTCTTCTTCTTTTCTTTCTCTTCTTTTCCAATCATCCTTAAAATCGGCCATTTCATTTGCAACAACCCGAAACTTCGACGACATCATCGTTCTTGGAAGAACTTTTGAAAAACATTTGAGAAATCTTCCTCAAGTGTTTGAAAAACTTAGACAGCCAAGCTAAAATTGGGACCGACGAAGTGTAAACTGTTTCAGCAAGAAATTCATTTCCTTGGTCATGTGATCACTACATCAGGGATTAAGACCGATTCTAGTAAGACAGAAGCTGTAAGAGACTGGCCTCCACCACAAGATGTTCATTAACTTCGTAGTTTTATTAGACTTTGCACCTACTATAGAAGATTTGCCAAGGGTTTCTTTAACATCGCAAGGCCATTACATCGTCAGGACAGAGGGCCGGCGGTTCATGTGGACCACCGAATGTGAAGTGGTCTTCCAACAGTTGAAGCAAGCTCTTTCCACAGCACCAGTGTTAGCATATACACAAACTGGGAAACAATTCATAATAGATACTGACGCAAGTAACACAGGAGTTGGTGCTGTACTTTCACAAGAACAAGACGGACAAGAGAAAGTTATTGCATACTTTAGTAAAACTCTATCCAAACCAGAACGAAAATATTGCGTAACACGAAAAGAATTGTTAGCAATAGTAAAAGAAATAGAACATTTTTATCATTATCTCTATGGCCAGAAATTCCTTATACGCACTGATCATGCTGCACTTAGATGGCTATTAAACTTTAAAAACCCTGAAGGACAAATCGCTAGGTGGATACAGTGGTTACAAGAATACGATTTCTTCATCGAACATCGAAATGGTAAAATGCATAGGAATGCAGATGCCCTTTCCAGACGCCCATGTATTGACAATTATAAATATTGCTATAATGAAGAGTTGAAATTTCGAACTAAAGAGGTAATGCCATAAGACAAATAGTATCGACACAAGCAAACAGTGATACTCCTAACATCTGGAGTCCAATTGAAATTTGAAAGGCCCAACTAGACGATAAAGATATAAGGCCAATATTGGATCTAATTGAAAAATCTGATATAAGACCTAATTGGGAGCAAATCTCGAGGTATAGTCCAACTAACAAAAGTTATTGGGTGCAGTGGGACTCATTAGAAGTGAAGGACGGTGTATTATACAGAACATGGGAGAATCCCACTGGACGGCTGATCCGTTGGCAGATAAACCTTCCTCGCTCCAGAGTGGAACTAGTGATGAAAGATGTACATGATAGTGCCACTGGAGGACACTTCGGTGTTAATAAGACATTAGCCAAAGCCAGCGAACGATTTCATTGGCTGAAAAGTAGAGCAGACGTTGAAAGATGGTGTAAGCAATGTGTAGCCTGTGCAGCAAAGAAAGGCTCTAAGACTAGGGGTCGGGGTAGGTTACAGACATATAACGTTGGTCCCCTTTTGAAAGAATAGCCATTGATGTAATGGGTCCGTTTCCTAGGACTGATGACGGAAATCGATATTTATTAGTGGTAATGGATTATTTCACAAAGTGGCCTGAGGTCTATCCTATCCAGGAAGCAACAACAGTGGCAGAGATAATAGTACATAACTTGATTAGTAGGTATAGAGTACCTTTACAACTCCATTCTGACCAAGGACGTAATTTTGAATCCAATGTGTTTAAAGGCATCTGCCAATTATTAGGCATTCAGAAAACCTGAACAACTCCTCTACACTCTCAGTCGGATGGTATGGTTGAAAGATTTAATAGGACAATTGCACAACATCTAACATTGTTTGTGAACGATCATCAACGTGACTTGGATCGCCATATACCACACCTTTTGTCGGCATATAGAACAGCAGCACATGAGACAACTGGACAGATACCTTCCATGATGCTATTTGGAAGAGAGTTACGTCTCCCTTGTGACCTTTTATATCATCGACCCGAAACGATGCCTGTATCCACTGCACAATACGAACAAGAATTACAACAACGCCTAAAAGAAATCCATCGCTCCGTCAGACATAACATCAACTTAGCAAGCGAGAGAACCAAAACGACATACGATAGTAAAACAACTGTAACTCTTTTCAATCAAGGAGATCTTGTCTGGATGTACAATCCATATAGAAAGAAGAGGATTTCGCGCTACAATGGCATGTAACAGGTGTCTCATGAACGCTTGTCTGTACTTAGCGTGACGATTAACTGGTAGCGCAGTGGTAGATTGAAAGTACTGCTAGATCGAAATTTCACCTTTTACCTGGAAGCATTATCGGGATCCAAAATTCCATAACGCTTCTGACATCTACTAACCAAAACACCCCTAGACATCAATTGTCACGTGAGTAGTCCTTGTAGATCATCATTTGACCTCAGTAGGCGGTTGATGGGGGTTCTAACTCAATGGCGGATCAATGTTAATCCTATGGGATCCGCCACTCACGTGTTTCAAGGTGGTGGCAGATTATTATCAATCACATTGGTGAGAACTCACACTGTTCTAAGACTGAAGTCATGCAATGTCAAAAAGAATACCTCCCTTCAGTAATGTATTAATCTGAAATTATATTAGTTAAATTGCAGATAATAATGGACATATAACAGATGGTATTGGATAACAACTCAATCGTAATTTCCACCAACACCCATAGCGGTTTTCCGACGTCATCGATCACGCCCCCACAATCCCCCTTATTAATAATTCATAACAGATAATTAATTAATTAGCGTCGTCCCCCTTTAATAAAAAAAACCGCCATTTTGACCACAAATTCCCGAATAAGTCCGAACATTTTGGTTTATGCTCTCAACCGAAATTTCTAAGTCCAGAATCTGCCACTTTGAATCCTGACTCACTTATTGAAAGTTCTACCTTTTTAAAATATTTTTAAAAACTAGAATTTTTTCTTTTCGTATACTGCGGGAGAGTTTTATTCCAGCTTCTGGGGGATAGTCCTTCTAATATAAATACGACATCCATCAGTCAGATTCCTCATTCTGTTGTCACACGTTGACAGTGACGGTTCTCTGCTGCTGCGTCTCCGTGATTTTTCAACTGCAATAGCGATAGTTCTCGACGTCCGCGTGTAGTATAAAATCGGCTCTTTTACAACTCACTGTTACGTAATGTATCCATGTGATATATGTGAGAAGGCTTTCATGCTCCAGACAAATCTCATTTGTCATACGAGAAATCATGATGGAAATAGCCTGTTTAAGTGCTCTGAATGCGAATCGACATTCTCAAGCAGAGATGAGGGGCGGTGATGGCTCAGTCGGTAGCCCGCCAGGCTCGTAATCTGTAGTTCCCAGGTTCGAGTCCCAGCTGGGTCAGCGTTGAGATTTATCTCCGCAAAACTCCCCGCCCTGCCCAGAGTCAGTAGGGGACACTGATGGGCTTGGAAAGGCCGCCGTCCGTCGGATGGAATGTTAAGCCGTGGCTCTGTGTGCAGGAGAGCCATACCCTGTGCACGTTAAAGAACACACTGGATGGCCTTGACAGGAGGCTACCATCTGTCCCCCAACAGCTGTTCCAGTGGGTCCCCTCCCCCAACTTTCTCTGAGCCTTCGGGGTCCCTGTGACATGGCCATTTAGCCCATGGTGTGCAAAAAAGTGCCGCTCAGAGGTAAAACAACCCAACCCAAGCAGAGATGACGTCATGAGTTATCCCACACCTCCAGGAAAACCTACAAATGCGAAGAATGTGCAATGGACGTTGGGAGAAAAGACAGTCCTTTACGACATTAAAGAAAGCCACATAATAAATAAATACCCCCTCAATAAACTGCTTACCACAGAGGTCTGACAAGTAGCCTGTCAGTTTATATGCCAAAATAGAAGTTCTGAGAGGATGGCAGGACCTCAGCAGAAAAGCAACACACAAACAACCATGCCTTACCCAGGTCCGTTAGATCAGTAGCCAAGTGCGCTAATCACTCGGCCACAGGACAAGCGAAAACGTTCTGAAGATGAAACGGTTCCCCAGAAGAAACAAAAACCATACAATGAAGACCCCTGCCAGTTTACAGAAAAAATGAAAAGGACCCTGTCAACACATAAGCTGATGGCAACGGAAGAAACATCTGTTGACCTCACCTTTTTCCTCGAGTCCTCGCAGGAGTCACTCCTAACTCATCTGAAAGAAGAACTGACCTCGAAAGGTAGCATTAAATGGTACCTTGCTGTACAACTGCGCTTCAGGCGAAAGGTTTCCCTTTTACTTTCGATCACTGTACCCCATTTTTCCGAAGTAACTTTGTCACAAGTCTTCCTACATGATCCCTAAACAAAGAACTGGATTCAGCATGTAAGATGATCAAGACTTCATTTGAAGAATTTGAAGGAGCACATAGTGGATGGATACTGGATGCCATACTCCACGCTGAAATGAATATTGGAAAATATATCCCTCTTGCTGGGTCTAGTTATATCCCTACACCAAGAGAATTGCCATTAAAACGTGCTATTGTTAGTGTATGTAATTCCGACCAAAAATGTTTTGTCTGGTCTATTTTAGCCTCATTGTATCCTGCGACAGGAAACACTGAACGCCTTAACAACTATATACATTTAGAAGAAAAATTAAACACATCTGGCCTAATTTTTCCTGTAACAAAATATCAAATATCTAAATTCGAAAAAATGAACAACATTTCTGTCAATGTTTTTGGATACGAGAAAGAGGTGTTCTCACTCTATATAACGCCATTCAGATTTAAAGAGCATGCAAATCTCCTTCTGTTATCAGATGATGAAAAGCAGCATTATTGCTCCGTTAAGAATATGAGTAGCCTACTCAGTCCTCTCACTAAACATAAATGTCAGGTTTTCTACTGTGATTACTGCCTTCACCCTTTCACAAATGAATCACTCTTGAAGGATCGTGTTCCCTATTGTCAAGAACATGGATTCCAGAGAGTAGAATTTCCAACTGAAGAGGAGAAATGGCTGAAATTCACAAATTTCAAGTTTCAACAGCCCGTGCCATACGTGATTTACGCCGACCTTGAATCATTCCTAGTGAAAGTTGACACTTGTATGCCTAACCCTGCAAAATCTCACACCACTATCATGGCAAATCATGAACCCTGTGGATTTGCATATCTTGTTGTTGGACCTGACGCTGCAGCTATAAACCTCCAGTAGTTGATAGGTCCTAATGTAGTAAAAAATATTTTTGGAATGTTTGCTTAGAGAAGAAAACGATATAAAAAATTTACTCTCGGAGATCAAACCAATGCAACTTTCAAAAAATGAAGAGGAATCATTTAACAACGCTATCAATTGTCATATTTGCAAAGATGTTCTGGGACCAGATCGTGCGAGAAATCACGATCATAACCTAAAGGGATTTGACAGCCATCTTATTATGCAAGGAATCAGTATGATCAAAAATAAGAGGATTAATTGCATTCCCAATAATATGGAAAAATACAGCGCATTCTCCCTTGGAACTTTGAATTTCATAGATCATTATCAATTTTTAAGTGAATCTCTTGAGAAGCTAGTCAATAACCTATCGACAGAAGAATTCCATATTTTGAAGGAACATGTTGAAACTGATCGGCCACACTTGGTTTTGAGAAAAGGAGTTTACCCCTATGATTATATCGACAGCAGCGAAAAGTTCGAAGAAACATTATTACCTCCACGTGAAGCTTTTTACAATCAATTACAGAAGAAGCGCTAGGGGAAGGACACTATATCCATGCAATGAAAGTATGGAACTCATTCGACTTAAAAAAAACCTAGGCCAATATCACGACTTGTACCTGAAGACCGACATGCTCCTCTTAGCTGACGTGTTTGAGAATTTCAGAAAACTATGTGTCAGATACTATGAAATTGATCCCTATCATGTTTACACAGCTCCTGGACTAGCCTGGCAAGCATGCCTGAAGATGACAAATGTTAATCTAGAGTTGATAACTGACCCTACAATGTACCTTTCCTGTAAAAAGGCATACGAGGAGGAATTTCAGTAATATGTAATCGTTTTAGCACTGCACACAAACAGTATTTAGAGACCTATAATCCCCAACTACCCTCTAAATACATTATTTACTATGATGCCAACAATCTTTATGGATGGGCAATGTCACAATGTCTTCCTCAAAGCGATTTTCGATGGCTTAATAAAGAAGAAATAGAAAATCTAGATATTACCGCAGTTGCTGATGATTCGAATAAAGGCTGTATATTGGAAGTTGATCTAGTTTATCCAATTTCTCTACACGACAAGCATAATGATTATCCGCCTGCCCCTCAGAAACTTCAGATTACCAACAACATGCTATCACCATATTGTCAAGAGGTTGCCCAAAGCCTTGGAATAAATACAAGCCAATCAGTCCCAAATCTAAATTCTAAGAAAAAATATGTCCTTTTTATAGCAGTGGAGCCGCAGGATAGCGATCCCCACCAGGTGCTTTCATGGCCATGTCTACCACAAATGGGGGACTTTTAATTAATTATTAATTAATAATGAATTATTAATAAGGGAGCGTGGTTGGTTACGTAAGTGTTCTGGTCGGTTACATAGAGGGGCGTGGCCGGTGACATTACAAGGGGAAAGCACTGCACAAAGGGGCATCCTATACTGCTGTTCCACTACTCTCAAAAATTCCGCTAGGTGGCGCTCTGAGCAAATGCCTCAAATTATAGATCATATGCTTCGGAGCTAAGAGTTTGACTGCCATCTGGTGGTTGAAAATGAATTAAAATTAAAGAATTCATTTTTTTTTTTTATTTGATTCTTTAGGTAGAAAATACTTCAATATTATGTTAATTTCCAGTAACTAGGCTGTATTAATTCGTTTTGTATATAGAATGCGTTGATGACAATATATTAAATGTATAGTATTAAAAGAAATCCAATTAAATTCTTTAGGTTCCCCTTAAATTATAAGAAAATAATGTTTAAAGCGGATTGTGTAGAGATGCAATTAAACAGGAAATATTGCTCACATTACTTCCAATTGGGTACTTAACTGTTGAATGAGAAAATTATATTAATTAGTAATTAATGTGTAAAATACTAAAAATGCGTAATGTTCAAACACAGATCTTGCAATATTTAAGTCACAGAGGTAAATACGTGTTGATACGTTCACTAGTTCTTTTCCTTTCTTATATGGAAAGTTAAAAAACAGGAATTTATTTGTTTTCTTGATATTAAACAGCTGAAAATAGTGGTGAATTTCGTTATTTTTCATTTCATTATATTTAATGTAGGAAAGCATATTATTTTTATCTCAGTCGTTAAAAATAAAATTTTTAGGAAATTAAATGTATTTTTTACTAAACAGTTGAAATAAGTGGCGAAATCGCTTAATTTTCAATGCATTTGAGAAAAACAAAACGATATTTTCACCTCTGTAATTGAAAAAAATCTCATTTTTAGGGAATTTTCTCTCTTTTTTTTTAACTCACTTAAATTTTATGAAGAAATTCCCCTAATTTTTAATGGATTAAGGAAAAAATCGTTATTTTTAATTAAATCGTCATACTTTTTGTCACGGAAACATTGCATAGTAAAACAATTATTAACTTGTAATTCGAATAACGGTGTATCATTCCAATTTTTTTTTACTTACTAATAGGAAAAGTATATAAAATTCACCTGTACTCCTCTGTATTATATAATGTAGAGAAATTATCCTTTTCGCTGTATGTTATTACAGAAAAGTATTAATATTCAGTAAAATCTGCTCTAAAACACTTGATAAATTCCTTCATTGCCAAATGGCTGATGCAATAATTTCGATTATTTCTCTGTAAAAATCTACATAGCGAAAGTTTCCGTCTCTGCAAAGTAAAAATTAGAATTTCATCCCGTGCTAATAAATTTCTAATAAACACAGCTTCCGACATATTTATTGAAGTCCTACCACTTTTGAGAGGTGATTGCTTTAAAAAAAATACGTTGATTTCGAGGTGGCTCGATCTGGGTAACGTAATGGTCTATGACTAAGCAAGCAAGCGTCTCCAGACAACTCTGAAAGGAAATCTTATGGTTTCATCACTTCTTAATATTCGAGAATTTCTCTACATCGTGAAATTATAAGTACTGTTTGAAAAACCATGAAAATTTAGAGAATTACCAAATTTTTATTATAAGTGTAATCCCAGAAATGGATGTATTTAAGGCTTTTCTCCCAGTGAGCGAGGTGATTCCGTAAGCACGTTGCAGCATGTGAAAATATCTCGGGAGCATGAGCTTTCCGGGGAGCATCACGGAAGGGTCACGTGAGAAGTCGCGATAATGTTGTTTACTTCCCCCACTTACTAAAGATAAGACTCGACTCAGAAATTCAGACAACACATATATTCATTTTAAAATTTTTTACTGATATCAAAGTATTTGGAGATACAATGACAATGCGCAGGCTTCACATAATATTTTACACAAGTAATGATTTCCATTGGTTTAAAAATGTATTTACACATTTCACAATAATGCTTTTTTTCACATTGATTATAGATATACTTTACAGCCTACTTACATACAAAAATACAGGTTAACAGAGGAAATGGTTTTACATACAGCTGTCTACATATAATAATTACATGCAATATTTTTACATATACAGGGGTTATACAAAAAAATTATGCATACATTCGGATAAAATTATCATATTTTTATACATATTAACATATAGCTCAAACATATTAAAAATCACAGTGAACAAAATATTCGCTTTTCCTCATATTATTTTTTCATCGTTTTGTAGTGACCGTATGAAAGGGTGTCATAACAATTTTCTAAAATATATCTTTTATCATCAAATGGTGACAGACCAAGTGTTACGACTTTCACTGTATGAAGATGATGGTTGCTACTTTGAATTCTTGTCAAATCTACTCGACAAGGTGATTTGTTTATCAAGCAGTCTCTGTAATCCTTGTGACGAAGGGTACTTTTTACGATGTATTTGGGACTCCTTTCCCTGTCTTCTTCTCCTCTTGTAAACTTAGAAGTTTTTGAACGTTTTTGAACGAAGCCCTGCAAATTCTTTGATAGGTACTCCTGAAAGTTCATCTTTCATTTTACCTAGTACCAGGGGCGGGGGTGGCTCAGTCGGTAGCACGCCAGGCTCGTAATCTGTAGTTCCCAGGTTCGAGTCCCAGCTGGGTCAGCATTGAGATTTATCTCCGCAAAATTCCCCGCCCTGCCCACGGTCAGTAGGGGACACCGGTGGGCTTGGAAAGGCCGCCGTCCGTCGGATGGGATGTTAAGCAGTGGCCCCGTGTGCGGGAGAGGCATACCCTGTGCACGTTAAAGAACACGCTGGATGGCCTTGACGGGAGGCTACCATCTGTCTCCCAACAGCTGTTCCAGTGGGTCCCCTCCCCCAACCTTCTCTGAGCCTTCGGGGTCCATGTGACCTGGCCATTTAGCCCATGGTGTGCAAAAAAGTGCCGCTCAGAGGTAAAACAACCCAACCCAACCTAGTACCTTTTTATTATGTGTACTATGCAAAACATGATCTATATGATAGTCAGACGTATCGAAAAGATCATTTCGATACGTCTGACTATCATACATCTTTATATAATATCAATACATCTTTAATATCGGCATACACGTCCTTGGTTTGAAGCTCGTAGCACAGCGAATCTGTATCAGTGAACAATAATTTAGCTTTTTCTCCATATTTTGGACTAATATAGTCATAATGAAAGTTATACATCAATATTTCACTAATATCTAGAATGCTGAATCCAGCGTAAATAGGCCTGTTGAGTTTCAATTTAGTTTGTTTTGTTTGTACACATGCGAGGTCGTTCGTTGTCAAAAACACGAAAAGCGTGAAAAGCAGGTGATGCTACGAATTTACATACTCTCTTCGTGTTCTCAGTCAATTCAATTTTCACTCGATTTCTCAAATTTTCCATCGTTTTTCCAAACACAGCATTATTCAACAGTTTGAAGAAGTCCTTCTCGAAGTCGTTTCTACCTTTCTTACTCTGATCCGTATTAAATTCTATATATGGTTTCAGCCAGCAAGACTGATTAAATTCTAAAACGCGATGTATTTTCTTCAGCTGCATACCGAAGGCTAAATATTGTTTCATATTACGGTAATGAAGGACACATTTTTTCTTAGAATTTAGATTTGGGACTGATTGGCTTGTATTTATTCCAAGGCTTTGGGTAACCTCTTGACAATATGGTGATAGCATGTTGTTGGTAATCTGAAGTTTCTGAGGGGCAGCCGGATAATCATTATGCTTGTCGTGTAGAGAAATTGGATAAACTAGATCAACTTCCAATATACAATCTTTATTCGAATCATCAGCAACTGCGGTAATATCTAGATTTTCTATTTCTTCTTTATTAAGCCATCGAAAATCGCTTTGAGGAAGACATTGTGACATTGCCCATACAAAAAGATTGTTGGCATCATAGTAAATAATGTATTTAGAGGGTAGTTGGGGATTATAGGTATCTAAATACTGTTTGTGTGCAGTGCTAAAACGATTACATGTTACTGAAATTCCTCCTCGTATCCCTTTTTCCAGGAAAAGGTACATTGTAGGATCAGTTATCAACTCTAGATTAACATTTGTCATCTTCAGGCTACTTGCCAGGTTGGGTTGTTTTACATCTGAGCGGCACTTTTTTGCACACCATGGGCTAAATGGCCAGGTCACAAGGACCCCGAAGGCTCAGAGAAAGTTGGGGGAGGGGACCCACTGCAACAGCTGTTGGGAGACAGATGGTAGCCTCCCGTCAAGGCCATCCAGCGTGTTTTTTAACGTGCACAGGGTATGGCTCTCCCGCACATGGAGCCACGGCTTAACGTCCCATACGATGGACGGCGGCCTTTCCAAGCCCATCGTTGTCCCCTACTAACCGTAGGCAGGGCGGGGAATTTTTGCGGAGATAAATCTCAACACTGACCCAGCTGGGACTCGAACCTGGGAACTACAGATTACGAGCCTGGCGCGCTACCGACTGAGCCACCCCCGCCCATGCTTGCCAGGCTAGTCCAGGAGCTGTGTAAACATGATACTGATCAATTTCATAGTATCTGACACATAGTTTCTGAAATTCTCAAACACGTCAGCTAAGAGGAGCATGTCGGTCTTCAGGTACAAGTCGTGATATTGGCCTAGGTTTTTTTTAAGTCGAATGAGTTCCATACTTTTATTGCATGGATATAGTGTCCTTCCCCTAGCGCTTCTTCTGTAATTGATTGTAAAAAGCTTCACGTGGAGGTAATAATGTTTCTTCGAACTTTTCGCTGCTGTCGATGTAATCATAGGGGTAAACTCCTTTTCTCAAAACCAAGTGTGGCCGATCAGTTTCAACATGTTCCTTCAAAATATGGAATTCTTCTGTCGATAGGTTATTGACTAGCTTCTCAAGAGATTCACTTAAAAATTGATAATGATCTATGAAATTCAAAGTTCCAAGGGAGAATGCGCTGTATTTTTCCATATTATTGGGAATGCAATTAATCCTCTTATTTTTGATCATACTGATTCCTTGCATAATAAGATGGCTGTCAAATCCCTTTAGGTTATGATCGTGATTTCTCGCACGATCTGGTCCCAGAACATCTTTGCAAATATGACAATTGATAGCGTTGTTAAATGATTCCTCTTCATTTTTTGAAAGTTGCATTGGTTTGATCTCCGAGAGTAAATTTTTTATATCGTTTTCTTCTCTAAGCAAACATTCCAAAAATATTTTTTACTACATTAGGACCTATCAACTACTGGAGGTTTATAGCTGCAGCGTCAGGTCCAACAACAAGATATGCAAATCCACAGGGTTCATGATTTGCCATGATAGTGGTGTGAGATTTTGCAGGGTTAGGCATACAAGTGTCAACTTTCACTAGGAATGATTCAAGGTCGGCGTAAATCACGTATGGCACGGGCTGTTGAAACTTGAAATTTGTGAATTTCAGCCATTTCTCCTCTTCAGTTGGAAATTCTACTCTCTGGAATCCATGTTCTTGACAATAGGGAACACGATCCTTCAAGAGTGATTCATTTGTGAAAGGGTGAAGGCAGTAATCACAGTAGAAAACCTGACATTTATGTTTAGTGAGAGGACTGAGTAGGCTACTCATATTCTTAACGGAGCAATAATGCTGCTTTTCATCATCTGATAACAGAAGGAGATTTGCATGCTCTTTAAATCTGAATGGCGTTATATAGAGTGAGAACACCTCTTTCTCGTATCCAAAAACATTGACAGAAATGTTGTTCATTTTTTCGAATTTAGATATTTGATATTTTGTTACAGGAAAAATTAGGCCAGATGTGTTTAATTTTTCTTCTAAATGTATATAGTTGTTAAGGCGTTCAGTGTTTCCTGTCGCAGGATACAATGAGGCTAAAATAGACCAGACAAAACATTTTTGGTCGGAATTACATACACTAACAATAGCACGTTTTAATGGCAATTCTCTTGGTGTAGGGATATAACTAGACCCAGCAAGAGGGATATATTTTCCAATATTCATTTCAGCGTGGAGTATGGCATCCAGTATCCATCCACTATGTGCTCCTTCAAATTCTTCAAATGAAGTCTTGATCATCTTACATGCTGAATCCAGTTCTTTGTTTAGGGATCATGTAGGAAGACTTGCGACACAGTTACTTCGGAAAAACGGGGTGTAGTGTGGAGCGAGGACTCGAGGAAAAGGGTGAGGTCAACAGATATTTCTTCCGTTGCCATCACCTTATGTGTTGACAGGGTCCGTTTCATTTTTTCTGTAAACTGGCAGGGGTCTTCAGGGTATGGTTTTTGTTTCTTCTGGGGAATCGTTTCATCTTCAGAACGTTTTCGCTTATTATTATGTGGCTTTCTTTGATGTCGTAAAAGACTGTCCTTTCTCTTAAACTCCATGGCACATTCTTCGCATTTGTAGGTTTTCCTGGAGGTGTGGGATAACTCATGACGTCGAACGACATCTCTCCTTGAGAATGTCGATTCTCATTCAGAGCACTTAAACAGGCTATTTCCATCATGATTTCTCGTATGACGAATGAGATTTGTCTGGAGCATGAAAGCCTTCTCACATATATCACATGGATACATTACGTAACAGTGAGTTGTAAAGGAGCCGATTTTATACTACACGCGGACGTCGAGAACTATCGCTATTGCAGTTGAAAAATCACGGAGACGCTGCAGCAGAGAACCATCACTGTCAACGTCTGACAACAGAATGAGGAATCTGACTGATGGATGTCGTATTTATATTAGAAGGACTATCCCCCAGAAACTGGAATAAAACTGTCCCGCAGTATACGAAAAGAAAAAAATTCTATTTTGTAAAAATATTTTAAAAAGGTAGAACTTTTAATAAGTGAGTCAGGATTCAAAATGGCAGATTCTGGACTTAGAAATTTCGGTTGAGGATACAAACCAAAATGTTCGGACTTATTCGGGAATTTGCCGTAAAAATGACGGTTTTTTTATTAAAGGGGGGACGGCACTAATTAATTAAATATGAGTTATGAATTATTAATAAGGGGGATTGTGGGGGCGTGGTCGAACACGTCGGAAAACCGCTATGGGTGTTGGTGGAAATTACGATTGAGTTGTTATCCAACACCATCTGTTATATGTCCATTATGATCTGCAATTTAACTAATATAATTTCAGATTAATACATTACTGAAGGGAGGTATTCTTTTTGACATTGCATGACTTCAGTCTTAAAACAGTGCGAGTTCTCACCAATGTGATTGATAATGATCTGCCACCGCCTTGAAACAATGGGTGGCGGATCCCCTAGTATTAACAATGATCCGCCATTGAATTACAACCCCCATTAACCTCCTACTGACCTCTTCGTAACCTCCACTTGACCTTAAAAGACACCTCGGAAGTTATATATCGGATTTTTCCCAAGATCTAACGTTATAAACAGTTTAGAACGAGAATGCTTTGAAAATAGTAAGAAGTGTAAAAGAAAGCAAAGAGATAGTGGAGTAGTAAAAGGAAGAAGGAGATGGCGTATAAAAATTAGTGTTGTGTAATGCTATGTAAAAGGACTGCTCTTATTTGATTTAAGATGAAACATGGTTCCGGTGGAGAAGAGGAATCAACGATAAAATTTGTTATTGGGTCCTCTATCAGAGGAGATCAATGTTTAGATACCTTTCACACGTATAAGGTACAAATTTATTTAAGGTTATTTAATGTGGCAAATGAGATTCAATACAAAATGGTTTGTCTTTATGCCAAGAGAAATAGAAGTAGTCATGTTTAGATAAAATTTATTAATTTGTAATAATATTGTCATTGTAATAAATTGCATCATTCGTACTTTAATGGTATACATATAAACTCACGCTAAACTTTCATCTCTTTGAATTTATAACAATATTTATGTTTACAATTATATTAGTTACTAGAAATCAATCGTTGTCGGCGTCTCTTCATTTCTAGCCCGTAACTCCGACCTCTATTTGACCTGAAATGCGAAACTGGATCCGGAAATACCTCTTATTTCTGTGTTCTATTGTCCAAAAGAGTTCTCTTCATCAATTTTTAATTCTGCACCATTAGTATATCGAATTTGACCCTTGACTTCAAAGGACACACGGCACTGAAAATTTCGCACAATTTCTGAGATCTGTAACTCAAAATACTCACAGGCACCAATTTTTCAGCTCTCTAGCAGCAATCTATCTTTGACCTCGCATTTTTGAGATCTAGGAAGCAAAATAATCCCAGGCACTAATTTCGAGCTCTCCATCACCGACCTTTGACTTCAAAGGTCAAATGTGGGATTTTTTCTGAGATCTACGACCCGTATTACTACTAGGTGCAATTTTAACAGCTCTACCGTTTCTGCATCATAGTTAGAATTAGTGTGACTCCCGGTCAGCCGTCAGTCAATCAGTCAAAATCTTCTCTTTATAATAAATGTTATAAACTAAATCCGTTTAGTGTTACTTTGGGGAAGCTTAGTCTAGTAGTCACCCTTGATCCTACACCACTGCTACTTCATAATAAGTATTATCTAATACTAGAAATCAATTGTAGGACTAGTGATTCACAGTGATCCATATATCTCCTATCACGAAGTAAAAGTTTGCCTACTTTCTAATGTCTGTAGTGTATCAGATGACTTTTGTTGAGTGTTCATAACATCAAACCGCTGCAGAGTCATGCGATGAACCAGCATTAACAACGACCGCAGGAAACAACGGCCCAACAACATCCGCAAACCATCTGTGCCAGAGACCGAGGAGACCCCTAACTGTGGTGGCAACAAACGTACATAGGAGTGTACCACAGCAGGTTTTCAATAAAATGGGAGGATAATGATCCTTATATTAACATTTAGAGAACCCCGTGACATATGTATAATATTACTGTTGGGCTAGAAATATCTTGATTTCTAATCTGTCACTCTAACCCACTATTTGACCTTGAACTCAACATCGGATCTGAAAATTCCTCTTAATTCTCAATTCTACTGCTTGAAACAGTTCCATTCGCCAATTTTTAGCTTTCCAACACTGGTAGATCCAAATTTCACCTTTGACCTCAAAGGACCTATTGCATCCAAAATTTGACATTTCTCAGATCCACAACTCAAAATATCTTCAGGAATAAATTTTCAGAACAGGCAGATTGAAAGTACTGCTAGATCGAAATTTCACCTTTTACCTGGAAGCATTATCGGGATACGAAATTCCATAACGCTTCTGACATCTACTAACCCAAACACCCCTAGACATCAATTGTCACGTGAGTAGCCCTTGTAGATCATCATTTGACCTCTTCGTAACCTCCACTTAACCTTAAAAGACACCTCGGAGGTTAAATATCGGATTTTTTCCAAGATCTACGACCCGGATTACCCCAAAGTATAAATTTTCGGAGCTCTACCATTTCTGCATGCCAGTTAGAATTAGCGTGATTCCCTGTCTTCCGTCAGTCAGTCAATTACTCACAATCATCTACATATAAGCTCACCTAAAAAAAAAATGAGTCATCTCCCGCCATAAGAGGGTTACGTCAGTTCGACAGCAACAGAGGGTTCACTAGTAATAAATGCGTCCTACAAATAGTTCACTGTGCTGTGCACTATGGGGTTCATACAGTGACAAGAAGTGATTGTGTGACATGTGTGTATTAGTCGCTCGGTGAAACGTCTGTCGCGCCAAAGATGTGAATGAGTGGCATAAAGGTTTTATTGTGTTTGGCCGAGCCAAAGGGCATCGTGTACAAGAAGTTGCTGCCTTTGCAGATGTGTCGCAACGTACTGTCCAAAGGGTCTTCCAGCAGTGGCGTACATCGCAGTCCACCTCTAATCGTTGCGAGAACTGCGGCAGATAGACTGTGCTCACCAATAGGGACCGCTGCAGTGTGTCACTCACTGTTAGGATAAACCGCTTTGCAACAAGGCAGGAATTGCTCCAGTCAGTCAATCCAGTCCTACAACAAGCTGTTTCCGAATGAACACTCCGAAGGGAACTTCATGCCATTAATATCTGGAGCAGAGTACCGTGAAAGAGACCCATGTTAACAGCTCTGCACAAAGCTGCATGGCTACAGTGGGTGCGGTGCCACAAAGATTGGACTGTCGACTCTTGGAAGCATGTGATCTGGTCGGATGAGTCACGTTTTTGCTTGTACTCGAATGATGTGAGGCAACGGGTACATCGTAAGCCACATGAAGCTTTCCATGCAGATTGTGTGCAAGGTTCTGTTCAAGCTGGAGGAGGCTCAGTGATGTTCTGGGGGTGTTTCACGTACGAGGAAATGAGTCCTTTGGTAGCGGTGACGTCACACTTGAACCAGAAGGGCTATATGGAGCTACTGGACGACTACATGTTGCTTTTTGTGCAGCATCTTCACAGTGAACACCAGAAGGATACCCTAGTCTTCCAAGACGACAATTGTTGTATGCACAGTGCTCGAAGTGTGTCAGATTGGCACGACGAGCATTCTGAAGCCTTCGAACATCTCGACTGGCCCACCAAAAGCCCGGGTTTGAATCCCATAGAAAACTTGTGGGACTGTTTGGGGCAACGAGTGAAGCTCCGTCTCAGTCATCCGGCCGAACTACGGCATTTTCTGGTGGAAGAGTGGATGAATATTGATGTGCACTACATCCACACACTGGTGGCATCCATGCCAGACAGGATTTCGGCTGTTCTTCGGTCACACGGAGGGGTTACGTACTATTAGGTGACATTCAGCAGGGGTTTTTGTCCAGCGAGTTTATTAGATGATTTTAAAGAAAGCTTTTTTTTTTATCAAGGTAGACATCCTAAAAGTTAATGAAATAAACATCCTGAATAACTGCACATTTATGATGTAAAATTTATTTTCTCATGAAAAGTTTGATCATAATTTTTAAAAAAACATTTTTGTTGATAAAGTCATCTGGTTGATTTCCTTGCAATCTAAAGTTTATATACTTCGATTTAGCAACATTTAAAACTAATTTATTTTGAATAACCCAATTTTTTATTTTTATTATGTTATTACATATTCGCACAATTAATTATTCGTTTCTGTCCACACAAGTAAAGGCATATCATCGGCAAAAATTATATTGTTATCATAAAATTTTAAGTCACAAAGATTACAAAATGAATCAAAAATAATAAGGACCCGAAAACTAATCCATGAGGAACACCAAAATTTATCTTCGCAATTAGAACTTTAACAATTTTTTATTTTCACCTTTTGGTTTCTATCTCTCAGGAAACCAGATAGCCAAGAAAGCATATGATCTCTCATTCTAGCTCCTTCTAATTTATGTAATAAAATTGGATGTGGAACAAAAGCTTTTTAACAATCAAGGAATAAAACAATAGGTTTTAAATTTTCATTAACGCTTTACATAATCATATATAGATAATCAAATAGAGATGAGGTAGTACAGATCATTAGCAATTTAAAAACTAGTAATGCAGTGGGCTATGATATGGTGAAAACTTCATATATAAAAAGCAATGCAGATGTTTTTTCTGAGATCCTGCAACGCTTGATTAATTTGAGTTTGAACACTGTCATTGTTCCTAACACACTAAAAACTGCAATTGTGCGTCCTATATTTAAAAAGGGATCACGAAATATATATAGTAATTATAGACCAATCATGATCTTATCGATCTTATCAGTTATTGAAAAAGTTTTAGAAAAATATGTATACAAATATATTAATATTTTTTTAGAAAAATGTAAAATAATTACAGATAGGCAGTACGGGTTTAGGAAGAACAGAGGAACTATTGATTTATTAGAGCATTTCTCACAATACATAAATACAGCACTCAATTCTGGAAAAAAGGTTTGTGCTATATTTATGGATTTGAATAAAGCATTTGACACGGTTAACCATGCCATATTGTTAAAAAAGTTATCATTGGTGGGAATTCGAGGTTCACTGAATAAATGGTTCAAAAATTACTTGTCTAACAGGACTATCATCAATAGGATTGAAAATTGTGAGAGTAGAGATCAAATTTTAAATTCAGGTGTACCACAGGGCTCAGTTTTGGGGCCACTGTTATTTGCAATTTATATAAATGATTTAGCAGAAATAAATTTTCAAGGTAATTTGTTTGTTTGCTGACGATACCGTTCTGCTGAACGCAGGTATGCAGGTAGAAGAAGTAGTTAGATGTGCACAGAACGACTATAATGTGGCAAATTCTTGGTTTCAGAAAAACAAACTCTTCTTAAATGAAGAAAAAACCAAATATATGATCATTCAGAGTAGGCACAAGTTAAATAACTTATGCATTAAAACACATAATTATAACTGTCAATATAAATTAATAATTAACCAAAACGCATATTCCTGACAAATTGTGGAAGAGGTTAATAAAATTCAATATTTGGGGATTTATACTGACCAAGATTTTAAATGGAAATCGCACATAAAATATACTTGTGATAAACTAAGGTATGCATCTTACAAAGTGTTGAAGTTGAATACACTTATTCCATTGGATGTCATAACAATGATATATAAAGCTCTCTGTGAATCACTCATTAGGTATGGTATCAGTATATATGGATGCATATATAAATCTGTTTTAAATAAAATTAAACGAATACAAAAAAGTACTCTAAATAATATTGTTAAATTCAATAAACATGTAATTAATGAAGATCACATTGGCAATATTTTTCATTATCTGAACATTTTAACAGTTGACTTGTTATATATTTATGTAACTATCTTTAGAAATTACTTTAAAAATGAACATCATCATCATCATCTTCTTCAATCAGCCATGGGCTACGGAGGTCCAACCAGAATGTGCAATTTAGTTCTCCAAGCACGTCTATCCTCAGCTACATCTACTGCATCTGGGCACTGCACACCAATTCTAACAAGGTCCTGTTTGACATTGTCTACCCACCGCATCCTAGGTCTCCCGCTCTTTCTGAGGCCTTTAGGCACACTGTTCATAACCCTATTCGCCAATCTATAATAATCCATAAGAGCAACATGGCCAAACCAATGGAGTCTCTCTCTGCATAATATGCTGCTTAAAGGAGGTTGCAAACTCCTTTGACTAACCTCATCATTAGTTACAAAGTTGAACCACCTAATGCCCAAGAAACTGCGTAAGCATCTGGAATCAAAAGCATCAAGTTTCCTGTTATCTTGTTTACAAAGTGTCCAAGTTTCACTACCATAACTAACCCCAGAAAGAACCAAACTATTATACAGTCTAATTTTAGTCTTTAGGTGTATACGCCTATTTCTCCACACTCTCCATAGATTCTTAAAAGTCCCGGCAGCAATCCCTATTTGTCTGTTAATCTCATGCCGCACATGACCATTATCTGTTACATAGCTCCCAAGATAATTAAACTCTGACACCTGTTCAAGACTGCAACCATTCAGATTAACTGAATCACAGCCTGCCTGACCAATTTTCATCACTTTAGTTTTCTCTCTGTTTATAACCAAACCTACTCTACTACCAGTCTCATGAAAGCTCGAATGAAAGAGTTCATCTCATGAACAGCTCGAATGAAAGAGTTCATCTCATCAACATCATTTGCCAAAAGGGCTAAATCATCAGCATAATCTAAATCAGAAATTTTCGTATCTCCAGTCCATTTAAGGCCAAAATCTTTCCCTTGAGGTGAATTTCGCAAAACATAATCAATAACCAAGCTAAAGAGAAAAGGAGACAAAATGCACCCTTGTCGAACACCAGAAGTAATGCTAAACCAATTGCTACAGGCCTTACCAACTCTCACACACGACTCAGTGTAATTACAGAGAACTTTCATTATGTTAACTAACTTGTATGTTTATTATTGATTGAATGGCATACCAAATTATTAATGATTATTATTGATTAAATAATGTTATATGATCTCACAATCAATGACAAATTATGACGATCAATAGAGCCGAAAGCCTTTTTGAAATCAACAAAGCTAGCAACCAAAGGTTTCTGAAACTCAAACATTTCTCAAGAATCTGCCTAAGTGAAAATATCTGATCCACACATCCCCTATCACTTCTGAATCCACATTGCTCATCATGCAATTGCCTGTCAACCAGATTCTTAAATCTATTAAGCACAATCATGCAAAGAACTTTACCTGGAATAGAGAGTAGGCTGATACCCCTATAATTATCACAAGAACTGCGATCACCTTTTTTGAAAATAGGGATAACAATAGCTCTGATAAAATCTTTAGGAACCATGCCTTTATCATAAAAGATATTCAAAATTTCAGTCATCCAAGTGGTAACAGAAACATTCCCAGTTCTAAGCATTTCAGTAGTAATTTCATCTAACCCTGGGGATTTATGAAGTTTAAGTTTAGAAATAGCCAAAATAACTTCAGACTGTGTTATAGTGCCAACATTAAAGCCACCAATGCATCTATCATCATTGAAAACAATGAGAGTAGAACTAACCACATTGTTTAGAACATCACTGAAATGCTCAGCCCACCTAGCCATGACAGAATCCTCACCTTCTATAACCTTACCTTGTTTATCCTTCAATCCCTGTATACCTGTTCGTTTTTTACCACACAAAACATTAACCATCTGGTACAGCTCTCTGATGTTGTGTTGTCTAACTGCTTTCATGGCTTTGTCAGCTAAGCCATCAAGCCAAAGATTCTTATCAGCAGCTAACTGATCCTTTACGTGTTTATTAAGCTCTCTGTAATCCTTTCTATTAGGATTAATAAGGTATTGATTAAGGACATTCCTGCATTTCCTACTTTCTGAAATGAACTCAAGTGCCTTATTACTCAGATAATTCTGTCTCCTCTGCTCCTTTTTTCTTAAAAGAGTAATGTTAGTGCCCAAAAAAGCCTGTTTAAAATGATCCCATTCTTCGTCGACTTCAGTAGTAAGCATACCATGACTGTCATAATGACTAAGTAACCTATCATGGTAAGCTTTGGCTATAACTGGGTCTTTCAGAGCATCAGTATTAAAAGTGAATTTTTAACCCTAGCGCAACACTTTTTAAGTTTAAGTTGCAAGACACTTTTAACAAGGTAATGGTCAGATCCAATTTCAGTTCCCCTATATGACCTGGTATTCCTAACAGAAACTAGCCCATTTGCTGTTAATTAATATATTGTTGCGGATTACAAAAATGGATAGCCACTGAGCGTGAGTATTAAAACTATATTTCAAAACCAAATTCAATACAAGGTAAATTGTTACAAAGAAAATATGGATGAAGTATCTTATTAACAAATCGACTATTAACCACCTGCGCAGAGCACACAACATTAGCTCTGTCTATTCCACTAAATATTACCTTGTTACTTGATTATCATGTCGCTTGAACATCTTCGTACACAAACAAAAATCGTCCTGTGCTAGTTCGCTAACTCACACTAGCAGAACCATACGACCGTCCGCGTACACAACACATAAAAGATACCACTTTTATACTTCCCGCGTACACAACACATAAAGATAATTCTTTATTCTTAACGCGCACTGTCTCAGAACAGCTAACCGTCCATTTTCGAACTCTAGACCGTTACAACACACGACCGTTACATGCTCCACTGTTCTTCTTCAAATTCTCCCGAAGTTCTTATTCGTTGGCTGAAACGTTTTGCTTTCGGTTGCCAGATTCCTTCTGTCGCAACACTGCCCCTTCCTAGGTCTTGTTCGTCCCGAACAATTCTGGATTCCAAAGCTTCTTCAGTTCTTCGATGAAACAGGGCCAAACGATCCACGTGAACCACCTTGCACTTTGTAGCTGGACGTCGACGAATGCGATATACCACATGTCTGTGTCAAATGAAAGCGAATCTCATTATGACGTAGATTTCTTTTCTGACTGAAGCCTCGTCCACAAACATAATACGTGTAAGGCCTATAGCCCTTGTGAACACATTTATGTCTCCGCAGGGAGAAGAATCGACTAAGAGTTTTCGTGCAAAACCTGTAAAAAGTTTTCTTCTTTGTCGAAAGTTTTCTCCTTTGGATTTTTAATTCTATCAACAGTAACAAGGAATGAAAGTCATTAGTGACATAAAATCTAGGGAGGAGTTTCATCCTCCAGTCTGACCCTTTTGTCAGTTGACTTTCACTGAATTCAGAACTGTCGTGATGAACCTTCAGCCATATTTCACCTGATTCAATTTGATCCCCAAGGTGCTTCACAATCATAATATCAGTTCCATAATTCTTTTTAGCGCTTCGGTCCATCTCCTCCTTCCATACTCTTGCTAGAACTGCAGCTTCTAATCCGACAACCTTACCTGTTTCTCCTGTATAAGTGAAATCAGTGATGTGTCGGGCTGCTAGCAATATTTTTTCTGTTTTACCTTCATATAGCCAGCTTGCAACATCTTCAGATACTCCTTGTTCTATTAACATGTTACGAAACTTCTTCAAAGCATTGCCGTTATGCAGAACCTTGCGGACACGTGATGCTTCATCTACCCTATTATCCACAATGTTCACCAAACGCAGAAGTTCTCCTCCTAACTCTTCGACGAGCTCTTGCAGTTCCAAGGATCCGTTACCAAGGAAACACTGAACAGCTTCCATCACTTCCAGAGAGTTTCAACAGAGTTTTCAAGAGGTGAATCCATGTTGCTGATAACAGCTGAATTCTTCATTCCACGAGCTTGTGATGCTGCAACCATTTTCTTAACTAAATCAACAGCCACATCTTCTGTACTGATGAGATCAATAGCTCCTTTTCCGAATTCAAAGCGCACACTCCTTCAGCCAGCATTTTGGGCACAATTGAGCATATCATTAGAGGAACGCTATCTACGGTAGCCGTCAGATCCTTGCAGCGGTAAATCTCCTTATCTGTTGGCACCAGCTCCTCTGTCCTACGATGCAGCATCCGACGTCTTCCATCATCTGCTCGATTTTATCTTTAGTGCAGTTGACTGTGAAGCCAGGGATGGATTCCAATTTGTCCAGAGTATCTCCCGTCAATTGGAGAGCACGACCGGAGATCATAGGGACCTTGAGACCTAAAGCAACAAGTGCAGGAGCCAAGACAAGACTCACTTTGTCGCTGACACCTCCTGTGCTGTGTTTACCTACCATTCGATGGCGCCACTCGGATCTCCAGCAAAACACATGACCCGAGGAGGTCATAGTTGCTGTTTCTTCCGAATTCACTTTCTTGGAGCTCTCATTGTAATTAGCCAGGGAAATATCAGTCATGATTGCCAAATTGTTCATTCTGGAGATCAGCGACGAGTTTTGTAACATGATATTGTCCACTTTAGAGCTCTTGTAGTCGTGATAAAACTTTTCTATATCCTTATAATCTAAATGGTTATAATGTCCAAATCTGCGCATTGACTGTTCAGAAAAGAAATTCAGCATGGCTACGTTGAGATTATCTGAGGGCTTCACTTCTCTCTGATCGTAACTCTGAGGCTTAGTTTCATCCAGAAAGTTAGTCTTTGAAGTACTGTCTCTGCCTGAAGCTCCTTTACTAGCATCACCTGTTACGCTTCTAAGCCATTCTTCGGAATTCTTCTTTCTTAAATCCCCACTTTCTATAAACGATTCGAGTGTGGCTATATGCTTCGGAAAAATCTCTCCCACTTCCCCGGTAACGTCAAACGGCACTTTGTATCTATGATGAATGGACGCCTCTTCTTTACTTGGACCACTCTGCGAAACGTAAACTCTATTTCGTTCCCCCTCATTACCACTCGTTACTCTGCCTTTGCGATAATTGTCCATGACGCATTTTGCTGACGGCGAGGAATAGAATACCTTTCGTGTGGATCTCTCTTCAGATCGTGCCAGACTTGTATACCTAGGTATTTTGAAGTGCAAAGCATACTGTATAGTCTCACAGCTCTCTGATCTGTGTGATTGTTCTTCACAGTTCCTAGACATGTCACCAGCGACATAGACACTCTGCCATGCATCACCAGTAGTTGAGTGGTCAAAGGCATTATCTGCGCTACCTCTACGTTTCTTGATTTCCAGTAGCAGATCCACATTTCGAGATTCTCCTTTCTTGCGAAGATTCGATTCTTTTGTAGTCTTCCTCTCGCAGTCCTGTCGCACTTTCTCCATCTCTCTCGAGATCTCCTCAATCCATATGAAGGCTTCATCAGAACGCCGCTGCCCCAGCGAGCTTCTCCTGTCCGTCGAATTTTGTAAAAACGAATTGAATCTAAATTGCTTCTTTTTCAGATAGCGAAGAATCTTGGAATGTTTTATGGTTCCGCATCGTTTCTTTCCCGCATCAGTATTATGTTCATCTGTACTGTTACTCCAGTGCTGTTAGTTTTGCAAATTTCACCTATTGGTTTGGGATTCACATTTTGATATGCGTTGCCTTTCTCTTTTTCTTTTCCATGTTTACAATCTAACTTAACACTATCAAGATCATCTTTTTCACTGACAAATTCAACCTTTAAACTATTGCATTGTCTATTGAGTTCGGTTTTAATATCCTTGAACTGATCAATAATCTTACCAATTTGAGAAGCCATTTCGGCTTTCAAGTCATCACTTTGTCTAGCAAGGTCACCTATTTTATTGCTTTGGGCAGCTATATCACGTTTAATATCAGTCATCTGTGTAGCCATATCGGCTTTCAAGTCATCTTTTTGAGAAACTATCTCAGTTCTCAACTCATTATTTTGTGCGGCCATTTCGGCTTTCAAATAATCTTTTTGAGAAACTATCTCAGTTCTCAACTCATTATTTTGTGCGGCCATTTCGGCTTTCAAATCAGTCATCTGCGTAGCCATATCGGCTTTCATATCAGTCATCAGCTTTATTAACTCATCCATACTTCTAGTGAAAGGCATTCAATTAAATTATCCCACTCCTGACACCAAATGTTGCGGATTACAAAAATGGATAGCCACTGAGCGTGAGTATTAAAACTATATTTCAAAACCAAATTCAATACAAGGTAAATTGTTACAAAGAAAATATGGATGAAGTATCTTATTAACAAATCGACTATTAACCACCTGCGCAGAGCACACAACATTAGCTCTGTCTATTCCACTAAATATTACCTTGTTACTTGATTATCATGTCGCTTGAACATCTTCGTACACAAACAAAAATCGTCCTGTGCTAGTTCGCTAACTCACACTAGCAGAACCATACGACCGTCCGCGTACACAACACATAAAAGATACCACTTTTATACTTCCCGCGTACACAACACATAAAGATAATTCTTTATTCTTAACGCGCACTGTCTCAGAACATTTAACCGTCCATTTTCGAACTCTAGACCGTTACAACACACGACCGTTACACGCTCCACAATTCTTCTTCTTCAAATTCTCCCAAAGTTCTTATTCGTTGGCTGAAACTTTTTGCTTTCGGTTGCCAGATTCCTTCTGTCGTAACAATATAATCAATCATATTCTTATGCAGCCCATCGGGTGAAACCCATATGTACTTATGTATGTCACGGTGTTTGTAATAAGTGTTAGTTATTCTGAATCCATTGAGCTTACTTACCTGTAGGAAATGTTGCCCATTGTCATTGCAACTACCAATACCAAAAGGGCCTTACTCCTACCCAAAGGTTATTACTCCTACCCAACTTTGGCAAAGAAGTCACCTAGAACAAGGGTAATATCTTCTTTCTTGACAGAATCCAAAATATCCTGAAGTTGCCCGTAAAACCTATCCTTCTCATCCTCATCGGCATCCTCAGTGGGGGCATAACAGCAGATAACATTCAAGTCTTTAATGCTTGTCTGAAATTTTGCTCTAATAAACCTTTCATTAATGCACTCATATCCTAGAAGAGCATCACTAGCGCATCTGCTGAGAAGCAGACCCACGCCTTGGTGATGCTTATTGTCGTCCCTCCCTGAAAAGAGAAATTTAAGATTATTTTTAAGAATCTGACCTTTATCTGTCCATCTGGTCTCTTGCAAGCCGAGAATATCTAAATTATAACTGTGGAATTCTTGTGTGAGGACATCAAGAGAAAAAGCTCTGTGCAGAGTCCTCACATTCCAACTACCTATGGAGAGAAATGGTTAGTAGGATAACTATGTTTATTGAGAGATTGAATGCCGACAATATCAAACAGCCCCCTAATCACAGACATGGGGCAAAGACCAGTTCCCCCACCACTAAAAGCTGAAGCCATCTACACTGGAAGACTTCCTCCAATGTAGAGTTTGACGATGCCAGTAAGATGCAAAGAGTTCAGGTGTCTGTGATGACCTCTGCTCAGGATTATCCACCAGCTGATAAACATGTCCTGTGAATCTATTCACTTGGGGCTGTCAACCCACAAACATACAGAAAACACAGCAGAAGATTTTCCCTCCATAGAAGTCCACCAGTGCAGCAAAATCAGGATCCATAATCAAGCTCAGAGCCATAATTCCGTTCAGGTTGGTGCATATGGTCAGCATCAGGACCCTGTGTTGTTGACCACTCCTCAGCAGGGTAGAAAAAAAAGAAAAGTAGCTATAGATGTCCAGATCAGTAGGCCAAACTAATCTGGCAGCCCTCCCCTTCCGTTCACTTCCACAAGAGAGTATCTGTTTTGAAAGGTACTAACAGTTTGCACTATGAGAAGGCGGGGTCGGACATTAGGTGCTAGGCCTGGCCGGTTCTATGCATCATCACAGGAGATTGGTGCATAGTTCTCCTTCCAGTGACTACCTAGCTACCATTTACAGACCAAATGTGAAATGGCCCACCAATATTAATACTGAGAAATGTGAAGTAGTGTTATGTACCCACAAGAAATTGATGGTGCATGAAATGGTCCCCTAAAATTAATGCTGAGAAAGACTAGCAGTGATCTGCACCCATAAGAGATTGGTGCATGAAATGACTCAAAAATATTAATGCTCAAAAAAGTGTAGTAGGGTTCTGCACCCACAGTACATTGATAGTGTGTGAAATGGCACACAAAAATTAATTCTAAGGGTAGCAGTGTTCTCAACCGATATGATATTAATGGTGCGAAATGGTCCACCAATATTAATACTGAAAAATGTGCAGTAGTGTTATGTACCCACAAGATATTGGTGTGTGAAATGGTCCACTAAAATTAATGCTAACAAAAGTAACAATGTTCTGCACCCACAGAATATTGATGATGTGTGAAATGGTCCATCAATATTAATAATAGTATAATTGTATTCTACACCCACGAGAAATTACATCATATCTGCTGTTGCCAATCTTTGATAAACCAATTGCATGGAAAAACACTGTGAAGTATCTTGGTGTCACAATTGATAATAGATTCAACTGCGATATTTACGTCATGAATACTTTAATGAGGGCTGGATCTAGGGCGGTGGTGTATTCTTTTTCCATGAAACTTTTCCATGAAAAACCCCTGAAATGGAGGGGGCAAATGTTATACTGCAATGAAAATCCAGTCTTGCCCCTTCACAACCACCCCTTTGTTCTCTCGGGCTTTATTGCATCATTTGCAAAATTTTGTTCTCCCCCATCTCCTTTACTTGTTTTTAGATTCACACCTGACCTTAATAAAGCAAGAAATCTCCAATTTAAGCTACCCCCTCTACATGACGAAAGCCAGACTTTCAGTTAATGACAAAAATCCTAATTTACAAAATGGTCATCAGGCCTATTCTACTTTATGCAGCTCGTATAAGGGTATTGTAATATGACAGCTATCAGAAAGCTTCAGCTATTTCAAAAAGAAATTGTTGCGATCAACTGTAGCAGCTCATGGATTGTTCCTACTTCTATAATTCATAGAGATTTAAAACTCATGACAATTCATGAATTTATTTTCAATCTTTCTAAGAAATTCTTTGGGAATTCGGTACCTCATTCAAATACAGTTATTTCTAGCTCAGTTGATTATGATCATACATGTTCACAAAGGTTCAAAACTCGAACTGAGTTGCTTTATTTTTTTCTCACGAACTGCTTTACTAGCTTTTGAGCTCCAGTTTTAACTATTTATCCCTACTATTTCATTAATGCCTTTGGTATAACTCCATTGATGTAGGTATGAACTAGTTAAATGGCCCGGTACTACATCCTGTCACACGATGATCTATGCTATGAGTGTCATTTCTGTGATAATTTTTGTACGTATCTTTAAACAAAAATATATTTTTTTTTTCATTTTCTTTGAACCACGAACCCAAACATTAACAAATTGTAAGTGTGCAGCTTCATATCTAAGTTGCACATAGGACCTCAAAAAGTTTAAATCCATCTCTGGAACAATTTTAATATATTAGAAAATATTACTTAAGAACTGCTAATTTATGAATGGATCACTATGATATGTGATGATCAAATGATGATACTCAGCACATAAAACTTGTTCTGTGCACAAACAGAAATTTTTGGAGAACTATAAGGACAGGAAAAAAATAATGCTCTGATCCATTTAGAACACTTTCAAATAGTATCAGAAAAAATTATTAAAAGTGTGTTTGTCAGACTAGCCAAATCAGTCACTAATTATCATCTGGCACCAAGGAAAAATCTCTGTTTAAGCATTGAGCGAGAAGTACATGCTTTAAGGAAACGTGAAGCTTCAGAAGTGAATAAATGGCAATCTGTTACTTCTGGCAATGAATTTCAAGGTCTACATTCGGCACTTGACATGCTAAATATTTGGCCCACAACATTTGTTTATGCTGCATTATATTTTACCTTTGAATGCAGTATACAACACGCAGCTCATTAAACAACATTTTTATTAAGCATTGATATTTAGCTACATAAATATAGGAAGCTATACGTATCCAATAGGTTTAATATTTCTGTGTGTAGGTATTATCATTTTACAATATTTTTTTTTAAAATTGATATTTCCCAAATAAGAAATATTACTTTGTTCATTTTTGCACCAGACTTTGGTCACATGTGTCTTCTCATATCTGATAATTTGTAGAACTACAAAACTTATGATGGACATATTTGTTGATTCGAATTCAAAAACTCAAAAAAACTTCAAAAAAAAGTTGGTCGATAAAAAAAAAATCAACCGCTATAAGGCCATCTCTATATATAAGGCCATCTCTAATATCGCCGCTATAAGGCCATCTCCTCCTATTAAATTCACATGGAATGACCCAACTAGATGAATTGCTTTACAGCTTAAAATGAGAAAGAAAATTACCTTTATTGCCTTTTTTAAAGAATTAATGCTCACACAATCAGGCCCGGATGTATAAAAAAAATTGAGGGGGAGGGAGGGGGCCAAGAAACACAATCGAGCTGGGAAAATGCAAGAGGAGATGGCAAGAGACTGGATTTCCAATGCAGTCAGTATGACACTTCCCCTTCCGTTTTACAGGTATTAAAAATTATCTTCAAAAATGCATGAAATATAAATGTTTCATAATTTGTTACCTCTATTACCCTTAATATCATTCTGAAAGGGGGAAACGCCCCCTCCCCTAGATCTGGCCCCACACAGAATTATTTTTATTTAACAATAGAATTTGAGAAGGGAAAATTTTCAGTGCCAATTCATTATCATGGGCATTTAGAACAGGAAATAGACTTTAACTTGTTATCGTAAATATCATTCATGTTAATGGAAGCACAAGCATGAATCAACATTTATTGAATAGATCTAAAAGAAGTTATTCTTCAGAACCATGGACGTCAGCACAGGGGGGCAAATGGGGCACTCCCCCCCTGGGATCAAGTAAAAAATTCCACAAATTATAATCGTAACAGTTTAAAAACGTAATTAATTTATATATATTATGTATGTGTAATACTGTATTCTATAGTCTACTTGTCAAAAAATATTTTATTTTATACAAGGAAGTCTCCTTGTATAAAATAAAATATTTTTATACAGAATTTATACTATTTTTTTTATACTATAGAATACAGAATTATATTTATACTATAGAATACAGTATTGATGCAGTACTGTATTCTATAATCTACTTGTGAAAAAAACCCTAAAAAATTAAATATTTCAATAAAAATTTATTGATGTAATTATTTGTCTCCAAGCTTTGCCCCCCCCCCCTGAAAAATTTTCTGCAGACGCCAATGTTCAGAACATATTAAGAAATTTAAAGGAAATACTTACTGAAACTACTAACGTCATGTTGAAGGGAACTATAATCTCTAGGGAAAGTGGGGATAATCAATGGCAAATAATCATCATTAATTGCAGGATACAATTTTTCATCAGGGTCAGAACTTGCTAGTTGTCCATCTTTAAAAGACCTCAATGCTTCTGACCACACTTTTGATGTTCCGTAAATCACACTTCCATCTATCCATGAAGTAGCTGAATTTTGCTATTTGGAAAAACATAAATTGTTTTCATTTAATAACCATGAGATAAAATTAAGCTACATACAAGAAAATTTCGTTTTAGCATTAGTAATACTGTTTTACACTGTTTTATTTTTTTATTTTTCGAATATATTTTGTTTTAATTTTTAAAAACATTCTAGGCATTAGAACCTTGATCTTTAAAGTTTCTAATAATAATTAATACATTTGTGGTCAATTTTCTTTTACTCTTTTGAACAGAAGAAAATTAACTTTACAACTTATCCTGAAATAACTAATAGATATGTCATGTCACATCCAAACAAAGAACATAAGATCTCAACAAATACTTCCTTTGAAAAATTGTCAAATTCTTCTGAGTTAATTATATACATTTAAATGCAAATATTCGTGATTTTTTTCCTTCTAAATTTGTGATCAGATCTTCAAAGCTTCTAGCTTGTCTGCAGGTTATGACGAAACAAACAGGCTTTCCATCCCAGGACTCGAACCCAGACTCCAGCACTTGCAGTGTTACCTTAAACTAACTCGATACCACTGCGTCACCAAGTCGCAGTGATATCGCTTTATTACCAGTACTTTTCCTGCAATTACCAGGTTCGAGTCTCAACTGTGCTTGCAATGAATTCTACCTCTGCTAACCTCCACTTGTCCTCTGTGTCCCACCACTGGGCTTGGAAACGATGCTGCCCGTCCAATGGAACAATAAGCCGAGGTTTCATTTGCAGGTTTATTTTCTTCAGAGTCAGAAAATATCCATAGCCTAAATACCGTATCAAAAATAGCCATTCCCTTGTGCACATTCACGAGAATCTCCGACGATCTCTTCTCACTGATGTAAAGTCTAAGAGACAAATATAAAGTTTGTTTTTTTCTGTCCGCTTATGCATTCAGCCTCCAAAAGAGCTAAAGACACCAAACTTTGCACAAACCTTCCCTTGAACTAGGGAAAGAGTATAGGCTAAGAAAGAGTATAGGCTATATGCGAACCAGCTAGGGTCAAATAAAACCAGTATGAACAGGTTTGTATTTCTCGAAATTCACAGATTTAACATCATCATCATCCTCAAGCTGCCAATGGCTACGGAGGTCCAACCAGACCGTGCAATTTAGTTCTCCAAGCAAGTTTGTCATGAGCTACATCTGCTGCATCTGGCCACTGCACACCAATTCTAATAAGGTCCTGTTTGACATTGTCTGCAAACCGCATCCTAGTTCTCCCCCTATTTCTGAGGCCTTTAGGCACACTGTTCATAACCCTATTTGCCAATCTATAATTATCCATACGGGCAACATGGACAAACCAACGGATTTTCTCTCTGCACAATATGCTGCTTAAAGGAGGTTGGCAACTCGTTTAAGTATTTTATTTTAAATATTTACAAAGTTGAACCACCTAATGCCCAAGATACTGAGTAAGTATCTACAATCAAAAGCATCTAGTTTCCTGTTATCTTGTTTACAAAGTGTCCAAGTTTCACTACCATAACTAACCCCAGAAAGACCCAAACTATTATAGTCCAATTTTATTCTTTAGGTGTATACGTCTATTTCTCCACACTCTCCATAGATTCTTAAAAGTCCCGGCAGCAATCCCTATTTCGTCTGTTAATCTCATGCCGCACATCACCATTATCTGTTACATAGCTCCCAAGATAATTAAACTGTGACACCTGTTCAAGACTGCAACCATTCAGATTAACTGAATCACAGCCTGCCTGATCAATTTTCATCACTTTAGTTTTCTCTCTGTTTATAACCAAACCTACTCTACTACCAGTTTCATCAACAGCTCGAAACATCATCAACTCATCAACATCATTTGCCAAAGAGGCTAATCATCAGCATAATTTAAATCATAAAGTTTCGTATCTCCAGCCCATTTAAGGCCAAAATCTTTCCCTCGAAGTGAATATCGCATAACATAATCAATAACCAAACTAAAGAGAAAAGAGACAAGATGTACCCTTGTCGAATATCAGAAGTAATGCTAAAAAAATTGTTACAAGCCTTATCAACTCTTACACAAAACTCAGTGTTATTATAGAGAGCTTTCATTATGTTAACTAACTTGTGTGGTATACCATATGATCCCACAATCATCCACAAATTATGACGATCAACAGGTTCGAAATCCTTTTTGAAATCAACAAAGCTAGCAACCAAAGGTTTCTGAAACTGTTAAACATTTCTCAAGAATCTGCCAGAGTGAAAATATCTGATCCACACATCCCCTACCACTTCTGAATCCACATTGCTCATCACGCAATTGACTGTCAACCAGATTCTTAATTCTATTAAGCACAATCATGGAAAGAACTTTATCTGGAACAGAGAGTAGGCTGATACCCCTATAATTATCACAAGAACTGCGATCACCTTTTTTGAAAATAGGGATAATAATAGCTCTGGTAAAATCCTTAGGAATCATGCCTTTATCATAAAAGATATTAAAAATTTCAGTCATCCAAGTGGTAACTGAAACATTTCCAGCTCTAAGCATTTCTGTAGTAATTTCATCTACCCCTGGGGATTTATGTAGTCAAAATAATTTCACACTCTGTTATAGGGCCAACATTAAAGCCAGTAATGCATCTATCATCATTACAAACAATGGGAGAAGAACTAACCACATTGTTTAGAACATCACTGAAATGCTCAGCCCACCTAGCCATGACAGAATCCTCACATTCTATAACCTTACTTTGTTTATCCTTCAATCCCTGTATACCTGTCCGTTTTCTACCACACAAAACATTAAGATACTTTAGCTAAAGCTAAAAGTTGGACCAATCAAGTGCAAGTTCTTCTACCAAGAAGTCCATTACTGTTAAAGTCACCCATGTCATCACTACATCAAGGGTCAGACCAATCTTAGTAATTCAGAAGCTGTGAGGGACTGGCCACAACCACAGGATGTTTATCAATTCGAAGTTTTATTGGACTGCATACGTACTACAGAACACTTCTTAAGGGCTTTTCCAACATTGCAAAGTCATTACATTGACTAATGGAGGAACGGCAGTTCATGTGGACCAGATTAACTGAATCACAGCCTGCAATGCCTGAATGCAAAATAACCTCTCAACTACTGAAGTAAGCTCTTTCTACAGCACCAGTATTAGTATTTCCCCTTGCTGGTAAACAATTTACATTAGACACTGAGGCAAGGAACACAGGAGTTCGTGCTGTACTTCACAACAAGATGGACAGGAAAGAGTCATTGCATATTTCAGTAAAACTTCATCGCACCTAAATGGAATTATTGTATGACACGAAAATAAATATTAGCAACAGTAAAAGATATGGAACATTTCCATCATTACCATTATAGTCAAAAGTTTCTTATATGCACTGATAATGCTGCTCTCAGTTGGTTACTAAACTTAAAAAAATCCTGAAGGACAGAAAGCCAGTTGGATATAGTGGTTGCAGTGCACACTATCTAGGCGCCCATTCATTGATGACTGCAAGCACTGTTGTAATGCAGAGATGAGATATGGTACTCAGGAAACAATGCCTAACAGATATCATCAACACAAGGAGATAGCGATACACCCAACATCTCGAGTCCGATAGAAACTAGAAAGGCCCAACAGGATGATGAAGATATAAGACCAATATTACATCTGATTGAAATATCTGCTATACGATCTAATTGGGAGCAGATATGAAGGTATAGCCCAACTACAAAAGTAACTGGGCACAATGGGATTCCTTACTGTAAAAAGTGTTGGAAAAGCCTTGAGAAGAGATGGTATGTTACAGAAGACAGTAGAATCCAAATGACAACTGATTCTCTGGCAGATCATGCTTCTTTGTTCACAAGTGGAATTCATCATGAAAGATTCATGATAGTGCCACTAGAGGACACTTTGGGGTCAACGAAACAGTAAAGGCCAGGGAATGATTTCACTGGTGGAAGAGTAAAACTGGCGTTAAAAGATGGTGTAGACCAGGGAGGGCCAAACATTTGGACTCTGCAATCGACTTTTAAGACAGAATATCTTTCGCGATCGACCATAGTACATGTCATAATAATGAGTTAGCACTGCTTGCCCACCTAAGTTTTAACGTCCAAATTTGGCTAAATTTTTGGAAGTAATAATTTAATAGAGGAAATGAGTAAATATTAATCCTTTAACGTTTAATGAAAGACTTGTACGCTATAACTTTTTCCAATTTGTGTTTATGAAACATAATGCCAACATTACCATGGTGATAAATCAAGTATTATACATACTAGCCCCACGTGTTCAGAAACTCACGAGTCACCACTTGTAATGAACTAAAGCAGACAATATGAGTCTAGGCCATTATCAACAACCATATCTCCTTCCATCCCTGCGAGTTATGTCCATTCTATGTTATACTGGTCCCACATGTTTAAAAAGCTCACAAGTTGCCACTTGTAATGAGCTAAAGCAGACCATGTAACACTGATTCCAAGAGTGAATTCTGTTCATACAACATGACAAACAATGGTTACTAAACGAGTATTAAAATGAAATTATGGATATTAGATAAGACAAATAATAAACACTAAATTTTAAATTTGTTTTTTTTTTGTGTGTGTGTTTGTTTTGGTGGGGCAGTTCTCCAGTTGGCCAAATGGACGAGGTGCCCCTGCTCATATAACAAGGCATTATCACTCTAATCTTATATCATTTCATTGTTGCGTTTTTCAGATCTTCCAAAATTTGTATACGGTAATTGGTCGAATATTAGTTTTGACTACATTTTACAATTTCCTGCTTTTATTCGGTATACAACTTGAGCCCAGGCTACAATTTAACAATTTATACATGCTGTCAATGATACAAAGAAAAGTTATTTCAATTCATGATTGGACTCTAGTTCTGACAGAACCATGAAATCCAGGCACTCAAACACTGACCTCGACAGTTGCAGTGTCACTTCAAGAGAAAGCGATAGGATTGTGCCACTGTGGTGAGAAATCTAATGTGAATAGTGCTACATTTATGATAGAATCTGTGCATATAGTATCTTTATCATATAGGTCCTACAATAAAGCAGCATAAATAATATTCATTCAAGAGAAACTTTCTCTCTGCTGGATTGTTACGTTTACTTTGGAGCAATTTCTTCCCCACACCTTATGCAGCCCATACTGCATTGTCTTTCATTATTCATATCACTCAAAGATGAGCTTTAAAACAAAACTTCACTCGTAGCACTCAGCTGCAGCATATTAACAACTTCAGCTGTAGGGTGGTATGTGTTTCCTTTTTGCTTTTGAATCTATTTGGCTAGCATTTAAACTTATACCACATTAGTTTTTAAAATAGTTAATGAATTGATTTTTAAGCAGAATGGTTAGACAATTGCCAGTATCCTGTTGTTAGTGTATGATCAGATGGACCCAGGTTCAAGTTCCGGATAAGTCATGGATGTTTTCTTTCTTGTTTGGCCTTAAATGGGCTGGAGATATGAAAATTTCTGATTTAGATTATGCTGATGATTTAGTCCTTTTGGCAAATGATGTTGATGAGATGAACTCTTTCATTCAAGCTGTTGATGAAACTGGTAGTAGAGTAGGTTTGGTTATAAACAGAGAGAAAACTAAAGTGATGAAAATTGGTCAGACAGGTTGTGATTCAGTTCATCTGAATGGTTGCAATCTTGAGCAGGTGTCATATGTTAATTACCTTGGGAGCTATGTAATAGATTCTGGTGATATGCGGCATGAGATTAACAGACGAATAGGGATTGCTGCCGGGACTTTTAAGAATCTATGGAGATTGTGGAGAAATAGGCATATATACCTAAAGACTAAAATTAGACTGTATAATAGTTTGGTTCTTTCTAGGGTTAGTTATGGTAGTGAAACTTGGACACTTTGTAAACAAGATAACAGGAAACTAGATGCTTTTGATTCTAGATGCTTACGTAGTATCTTGGGTATTAGGTGGTTTAACTTTGTAACTAATGATGAGATTAGGCAAAGGAGCCAGTAACCTCCTTTAAGTAGCATATTGTGCAGAGAGACTCCATTGGTTTGGCCATGTTGCCCGTATGGATAATTATAGATTGGCGAATAGGGTTATGAACATTGTGCCTAAAGGCCTCAGAAAGAAGGGGAGACCTAGGATGCGGTGGGCAGACAATGTCAAACAGGATCTTGTTAGAATTGGTGTGCAGTGGCCAGATACAGCTAATGTAGATGAAAGGGATATATATATATATCAGGAGGAGGAGAAGATACTATACTGATAGGCCATCTGACCCTATCACACCTCTGTGGCAAGCAGCCACTTGATGGATAAAGTATTTTATTTATATTTATTTATTAAATGATCTTAGCAAAAATTAAGGAAATAGTTTAACAAGAGTTATAATTTTAAAAAAGAACATAAAATACTTTACACTCACTTATCTCAAAAAGTAGAATAACTGATCTTAAGATCTAACATTAAGAAAAGGAAGTGCATCAAACACTTAACTGTTTAATGTACTTTCTTGTTCGTGCACTGCCACGGGATTTTTTTCCTTGTTGTTTTCTTTTCAAGGTATTGAAAATTAAAATGAAATAAGTTTTGTTAGGCAGGAGAGCAAAAGACATTATTAGAAAATAAAAGAATTTTGAGATTTCCAAAAGTAGAGGGGAGACCCAAATAACCCTTTTATTCTTACTTAGGAATTTAATCAACGATTTTTTTTTCTTATATTATAGCAATCTGGCCACACATCCTTAACATTGCTGTACCTATCTCAATCTATACTATGTAAAAAGAGCAATATGTTAATTTTAGGTTAAAATACAGCTTTTTACCTGTTCTCTTGGATTATTAGGAGAGTTACCACTTAGTTTATTATAACTAGTACGAATAAATGGCATTTCCTTTAAATTGCTTTTGCTAAAATAATGGTCTTCAGGGATTTTTATGTTGAAATATTCAGGTGGACAGGATGGTTTCCTTGAATATAGTATTTCCTCTACAACAAGCTGACCTGAAAATTAATAAAACTATTAGCACGTAAAGAATTCTTATGTACAAAGTTTATGCAATCAATCGTGTTATCTTCAGTTAAGAAAAGTAGTCAGGAAATGCATTTACATGGATTAATAATAAATCATGAAGTAATTTATAGAATGTACAATATGGATGATAGATCCTTGTAAGACAAACTATTTTTTGACACAGTCTTTGTAAAGTTTGAGAAACCAATCATAGCAAAGTATGAGTTTTTCTATTCGGCAGTGATAGAACTTAGTTCCTTTTCTTTCAGTCACTCTTTCATTCCAGTTTTAAGATCCTCACGAGATTTGGACTCTCAGTTAGTGCTTTAGACTCAAAATAGATGATAATGATTCTGGTTCCATATTAAGGCTATAGGCAGGATGTTTCATGATCACCAGTAAATATCTATATTATTTAACACATTTTATTAAGCTAATTGAAGATCAAGGAAAAAATAAATAAAATTAAAAAAAATGAAAAGAAAAATAAAACTATGGCTATGACATATATGTATAGAGAAGGAAGTATGAAATTACTTTATTATAAGGAAAATACATACAACAAAAGATATTTATGTATTTTATAATTTTTTTTCTTTTTTCCCCTTTTTAAGACAGCACAACACAAACAGAATCATGAAGATCAAGGAAAGAACTATAACTATAACTTATGTATATAAGGAAGAACATATAATATTACTTTAACAGTAGGACAATACACACATCAAGAGATATTTATATTATTTTATAAATTTTTAAAATGTTTTTTAACGTCCACTTGGGTTATTTTTTTTCTTCTTCCTCCCTTCTATTTTTAATCAAGACAGCACAACACAAACATATAACATTGAATAGATAACAAAAAGATAAAAAGAATTGAAAATAATAAAAAGTAAATTGAATGATAAAAAAAACAGAAAAAAATGAATTTATGGATAGAATCTGCCTTTGTAAAAATTTTATTCATTAG
>JAWZYU010000839.1:0-70000 GCA_038380435.1 Ryuthela nishihirai
CCACATGCCTCAGCCAAAAGCCACTACTTAGATGTTATACTGTGCATCACAATAGTGAAAGCAATTAGTAACGATGTAGGAGACAGGCCATTGGCATCTGCTCTAACGGACACCCGCGCCTGGAAGAATCCATTTTATTTGATCTTAGGAAAGACGGTACTACTTCCTCTTCTCTCACTTCCTCTCTTCTCGCATCCTTTACTCTCACTTCCTATCCTCTTAATTCCTACCTCTCACTTCTCTCCTCACTCATCCTCTTTTAACACAGACTCACTACACATCTCCAAACTTGAACTGGAGCTCAATGGGCTTAGTTGACTTAAGGTCAACTGACAACCACACACGAATATGTGCTTGCCCCTGTGAAAGCCCTCAAAGATGAGGAACTCTTAATCTGGCCTTTGTGTTTTTGCCTATCTGACATGAGTTACTCTAGTCAGCATAGCCCTCAACCTCATTAAGGCACTCAAGCCCCCTCACCACGGCAACCTTCGAGGGGGAAGCACTTGCTGTTCATAAAAGTGTGTGCATGTTTGATACCAAAGGCGGTATTTGATCAGAAGTTATATCTTGTCGCCATTTGCACAGAGCTTTTGCATCGCTTTAAATCTCGGAGAGATGCATTTCTGCAGCAGATCATGACCGATGATAAGACTCGGGTTCATTATTTTACTCCAAAAGCCAAGCAACCCGGCTGTAAATAGTGCCACAAAGGTCCGCATGGGCCGAAAAAATTCAAGGTAGTGCCATCTTCAGGGAAGCTAATGGCTACTGTATTCTGGAATGAAAACGGGGTACTCCTGGTGGATTTTCTAGCATGGGGAGCAACAAAAAATGGACAGTATTACGCAACCCTCATAAAAGAGAAGCTTCGACGTGCCATTCACAAAAAGAGACCAGGAAAATAGTTGAAACAGGTCATCTGTTGCATGACAATGCTAGGCCACACACAACTCGCGTAACAGCTGTGGCATCAATGGCTGGGAAATACTCAGCCATCTCCCCCTACCCTACACCCCTCGTGACTTGTCTCCAAATGATTTCCACTGTTCGACCCACCTAAGCAGCATTTAGGAGGGAAGAAATTCACTACAGATGAAATGATTAAATGATGAATTGACATTCAACTACAGGAGTATTCTACAGTGGTTACGATAGCAACCCAAATCCTTCTGCATGGCTGGAATACAGAGTGCTCGACGGAGATGAGACAAGTGTGTTAAGGTTAAGGGAGAGTACCTACACAAGAACCCATAGTTTGGTATGTATATTCCTATTCGTTTCGTTTTTGCAAAAAAAACTCCAGGTCAGCCTTGAACCTGCTATATATTTTGTTTCGAACTATGATTAAATACAACGAGTCAGTGATGAAGACAGAAAGCGTTTTGAGGTTTAAATTACCCCCCCGCCACTCCCAACTTTTGTTGTGTCAACTTGCATCAGGAACAAGAGAGAAATAAAGTATCTTATTTAAGAATCTGAGCCTACTCTTCAATGGTTTCTGTTTATGCAATGAGTAGAGTGGATTTTGGAATTACACAATATTAAACATTTTACTATGGCAATAGCTGTGAAGCGTGTGAAAGTTTCTTTAGTGTTTTTCAGTATCCATACTTTGTATATATTAAACACTCATTGCAGAAAATTATTTTCATTCTTTTTCAGTACGTTATCAAAGCACCCAAAGCTGGAATAGTTGAAAATATCATGTACAAAGTAGGAGACAATGTTCCTAAGAATTCTCAACTTGTAGAAATTAAAGAAAATATATAATTTGTAATAACTAGATGCAACAGTGTGTAATACATAGAAAAAATTGTTCCTTTAAATATGTATTGCTTTTGATATATGACATGTATATAATAAATAATAGTACAAATATTTTGATTTAACAGTGCAATTTAAATTGCTAAATGCGCATATTAAAAAAAATATACTTTTTAGTACACTGTTTCTTTTTTGATGAGTTTTTTAGTACACTGATTTTATGAATCAAAAGCAGAATTCATTGACTGCTAAGCTATATTGAGTTATTTATGCAGAAAAATATCTCAAATTTTATTTTCCCACAGTTTGTTTATTGTTTCCTAAATTAGGGGAAAAAACTTAATCGGATAACGTCAAAGATTTATGTGGAATTATAGTTAAATTTGTATATTGTAATTTTATTATAATAATCATCCTTTTAAAGCATAGTAGTTTTCACTAGTTTCAGTGAAATAGCAGATGTAAATCTGCTATTTCACTGAAATCTATAAGTTGGATTAAAAATAAACCTATAAAAATGTGTGAAATAATGACTTTAAAGGGTGGTAATGCAATTAAACAAATAGTAGCCGTCCCGTGGCCGAGTGGTTAGCACGCTTGGCTACTGATCTAAGGGACCTGGGTTCGAGCCCCGGAATTAGGCATGGATGTGTGTGTCGTTTTTCTGCTGAGGTCCTGCCATCCTCTCAGATCTCCTACTGTGGCATATAAACTGACAGGCTCCTGTCAGACCTCTGTGGCAAGCAGCTGCTTGAGGGGGTATTTATTTATTTTTTTAGTGCCATTTACATTTTATAAAAGTATATCCGTAATAATTACAAAAATGTTTCACACCGTACATCTGCAGTCACCAGAAAGGAAAATGCCGTACTAAAACTTGCAAAATGAAAAGCAAAAACAATTATTCATGTAATCCTTAACAGGTCACTGGACAAAATATTAGTCACTCCTGGCTGAATGTCACCTAATAGCGCATAACGCTTCCATGCGACCGAAGAACAGCCGAAATCCTGTCTGGCATGGATGCCAGCAGTGTGCGGATGTAGTACACATCAATATTCATCCACTCTTCCAGCAGCAAATGCTGCAGTTCGTTCAGATTGACCGGATGGCTGGGACAGCGCTTCACTCTTTGCCCCAAGTAGTCACACAAGTTTTCTATGAGATTCAAATTCGGGGATTTGGCAGGCCAGTCGAGATGTTCGAAGGCTTCAGAATGCTGGTTGTGCCAATCGGACACACTTTGAGCCCTGTGCATGTGACAATTGTCGTCTTGGAAAACTAGGGTATCCTTCTGGTGTTCACTGTAGAAATGCTGCACAAAATGCAACATATGGTCATCCAGTAGCTCCATATAGCCCTTCTGGTTCAAGTGTGATGTCACCGCAACCAAATGACCCATTTCCTCGTATGTGAAACACCTCCAGAACACAGAGCCTCATCCAGCTTGAACAGAACCTTGCATAGAATCCACATGGAAGGCTTCATGTGGCTTATGATGTACCCATCGCCTCACATTCGAGTAGAAGCAAAAATGTGACTCATCTGACCAGATCACACGCGTCCAATAGTTGACAGTCCAGTCTTTGTGGCGCTGCGCTCCCCTGTAGCCGGTCGTAGCTGTTAACATGGGTCTCTTCTGTGGTACTCTGCTCCAAATATCCATGACATGCAGTTCCCTTTGAAGTGTTTGTTCGAAAACAGCTTGTTGTAGGCTTGCATTGACTGACTGGAGCAATTCCTGCCTCGTTGCAAAGTGGTTTGCCCTAATAATGTGTGACATACTGCGGCAGCCCCTATTGGTGAGCACAGTCTTTCTGCTGCAGTTCTGGTGACGATTAGCCATGGACTGCAATGTACGCCACTGCTGGAAGACCCTTTTCACTTTTTTTGAGACCCTTTTCACTGTTGTTTCATGGACTGCAATGTACGCCACTGCTGGAAGGACAACACGTTTCGACACACCTGCAAAGGGAACAACTTGTACACTATACCCTTTGGCTAGGCCAAGCAAAATAACATTTTTTTGCCACTCATTCACATCTTTGGCGTGACCCATATTTCACAGAGCAAACTAACACACGTAGCACATAACCACTTCTTGTCACTGTATGAACCCCGTAACGCACGGCACACCTATTTGTAGGATGCGTTACTACTGGTACACCCTCTGTTGCTGTCGAACGGACATAACTCGCTTATGGCGGAAGATGACTAATTTTTTGTCTGGTGAACTTATTATCACTAAAATCAATACAGTGAGATGTCAACTAAGACTTCTCTTTCGGAGAAATGCTATCTTGATTGACGATAAATTATTATTGTACAACATGGTCATTCGTCTAATAATAACTTATGCTTCCCCTATATGGGCGAACACCACCTCCACGAATATACGTAAAATTCTGGTCTTGCAAAACAAAATATTGAGACCCCCTTAATTTGTTACTAACAGACAACTTCATAAAGACAGGTATCGACCACATATATACTCATATTAAATGCATTTCAAAAAGGTTTTTTGAGGCTGTTAAAAATAATCCTAAATAGATTATTTCTTCTTTGCTTAATTATGATCATAATGTTCTTAAAAAGTACAAGAGGCCTAAAATGATGGCTTTCTCTGAGGAAAGCTACTCGTTTTACACTGGTAGACAATAAAAAAGTTCTTGTTGGGAGGTTTTTTTAACAATAGGCATTTTTACATTCTTTTAAAATTGTAAATATTTTTGAATATCTACTCTGAGTAGGTTACTCCAGATGCCTGGAACAGGACAACTGCTCTGGTTGTGAAAATTTTAGGGATATTTTTACATTTTTTTCTCTAAAAGATGAAAAATATTCTCAAGGGGAAAAGGGGCTTTGGGTTATTTCTCGAGGCATCAAAATGCTTGCTGATGAGCAAATATTATCAGAAATGGATCAGAGGCATTGCTAATAATAATTGTTACTGAGTATGATGAAAATGTGTATCCTTCACAAGAAAGTTCTTGGGGAAACCGATATTACACAATATTCCCAAGGCCCGAAAATGTTAAAGCCGCTTTACAGAGGTTCTTACACCTAAAGGTAAAAAATGTGCTTCACTAGATTCCCATTTAGCATATTCCTGGACTAATGGTTAGTGTACTTGACTATTAAACCAGTGGGCATGTTCTTGTGTATGTGTTTGTGTATTACATGAGAAACCAGGACAAGTCAAAAGAGCTTTTAGGTTATTTTCGTCCTTTGTGTAGGGGAGTAAATTCTTCCCCTTGAAAAGGAAAAGAAAGGTTATTACTTTGCGTCATTGCCAGGGCGACAAAATCCCTCTGCCGGTTATTAATAATATGGGCATCCGAGTACATTAGAACTTCAATTAATCTGCCTGTATATGGCTCGGATACGTCGGATATTTGAGAAATGTTAATAATTCAGAAAGTTTGAGAAATGCGAAAATATAGCTTAATTATGAACAATAAACGAAATGGAAAGAAAAACCATGTTAATAAGGAATAACGATAAATATAAAATATACGTATATCGACAGAATTACTCCACACAATGAATAGCTCTCAAAGAGAGTTAACATCACCTTAGTACTGTAAAGAAGCTTCTACAAGGAAGCGTTATATAATTTTAATCAAATGTTCTTTCATAAAATAGCAATAGCTGTAAATATTCTGAAAAATTTTTTTGGCCATAATGAAAGCTTTTGAAACCATTTTTGACTGCATTAATCAGGATAAAAGAATGTGGGTGTGATTGCGCAAGAAAATATTTTAACCTTTGCTAAAAATATGCTAAAATTGGTAACTTTAATGATCATAATCTACCGTTTTTTATCTAAGAAGTTTCTAACACTACCCTAAACGAATTTTAGGGAGAGGGAACGCTAGGAAGCGTGGCTCAATCATTGTGTGGTATCTACGAGAAATCCGACGATTTATTTGACACAAAAGATAAGAACATTTCTTATTAGGAAAATATTCACTCTTAGTTTACCGTCGATATCAGTAAACGTTTTAGAAGAAAATTTGTTTTGAACCGGGTAGGCTACCACCCTACGATCTCCTGATAACATTCAATCGTGTCGAGAAGTTTAAGATGTGTCTGAAAAGTCAATGTCGTCAAATCGTGTGTGAAGTCAAATCTTATGTTATCAGGATTTAAGGTCGATCCCTGTGAAACTTCCGCCTCCTTTGTGGGGAAAATTATAGGTGGACTGAATTCGAAGAATATTTTATGACCTCCCTCATATGAGCTTTCATTTGTCACCTAACTACTACAGTACTGTTCGAATTAGTTGGGACAAGCGAAGGAACTCTTTAAGTCCCTTCCGCTGCAGAGTCTAAACTGCTGCAAGTCCAAGCTTGTTTATAACCTGTTTCAAGTCTAAACTTGCGCATGTCCCAGCAATGGACACGCGCAAGTTTAGACTTGCAGTAGAGCGATATCTGCAAGTCTAGAATTGTCTGTTGTGTTACTCTGCTATTATTTATACTTCCACTTTAGTCGGAATTGATATTTCATAGGCTGAGCACGTGATTATGTAAGTAGTTCACAATTTTCATTGGAAACTTTTTTTATTAAGTACATCATGGACATCACGCCTCGTAAACGAGCTAAAATAATCGCTTTAGGCGAAAACACTTCACTTACTGCTAGGCAGATAGCAAAAACAAGGCGTCGGGAAATCCAGCGTTTCACGGATTATGAAGCCGCATAACTAGACGGAGTCCGTGGACTCGTCCCGTAAAGGACATTGTGAAAGAAAAACCACCCCTAGAGATGAAAGTCTAATTCGAAGAATTAGTATCATATACCCGAAGAAGACCAGTGGAGACATCAAAACGGAGATTGTGTTTCATGGGGTAATATAGATGCTTCCACCTACGTAGTCGCCTTCTGGAGTGTGGGCGCCGGGCTCGACGCCCCTCCAAAAAACAGCTTTTGACAACCGCTATGAAGCAAAAAAGGTTATTCTGGGCAAAGAAACATCTAGACTGGAGTGTGGAGAATTGGGGAAAAAATGATATTTTCTGACAAAACCCACTTTGAGGTGCATGGCTACAGGTCAAATTTCGTCCGCCGCTCGCCTGGAGAACCTCTTCGATCCGGCCACATCCAGCAATCCCCCAAACACCCACCCAAGGTCATGTTTTGGGGAAATTTCACAGCTTGCTACTGATCTACGGGACCTGGGTTCGAGCCCCGGATACGGCATGGATGTATGTGTCGTTTTTCTGCTGAGGTCCTGCCATCCTCTCAGACCTTCTACTATGGCATATAAACTGGCAGGCTCCTGTCAGACCTCTGTGGCAAGCAGCTGCTTGAGGGGGTATTTATTTTATTTTTATTCCGGGCCACAGACGCTTCACCCCATTGAAGGAATGATGGACAGCAAAGAAAGTACATAGGCGTTCTGGAGGCAAAAATGGTCCTAACACTGCAGAAGCTGTTTCCTAACGGCGATGGGGACAACAGGATCTGGCTACATGCCACAATTCTAAACTTGCTAAGAGCTTCTTTACCCAGCAACATTTGTAGGTATTGGAGTGGCCAGGGTATTGTGGGCCATTATTAAAGCGCGCATATCTAAGATAAAACCAAAATGAGATACGACGAAAACCAAAATGATAGAAAGTGTCATGAAAGTGTGGTACCATGACCTTGAAGTGAAGGAGATGTGGCATCAATGGTTGAGAGGGTGAAAGAAGTAATTAAAGCTAAGGCGGGTCACATTCACTATTAACTATGTACACTATTAAACAAATGAATATTTTAGTTGTGTCTTTGTTACTGCATTTTCCTATTGTCCCAACTAATTTGCACAGTACTGTAAATGTAGGTCCTATTTGGAAGATATAGTAGAAGAATCATTTTCACACACCCATTTTTAGGGGTAATAAAGCAAGGGCTCTATAGTTTTAATATCACGTCACAAGCTTTCTTTTGACATAAGATTTGTTACTTTGGCCATCGCATTCGAAAGATATAGTAGAATAATCTTTCACACATTTTTCCCTTTTTTTTTCTTGGACGAGGGGGGGTGGGGAGTAACCCTCTGTCACTCCCCATGTCGCAAGGGTTCGTTTAACGCACAGCTCGTTGTTTTCGGCCCTCGCGTTCCGAAGATTTTTTTTTATAGCCTGTGACACTTCTTTCGTCACAAGCTTTCATTTGATCATAAATCATTAAATTTGTCTATCGCGTTTGAAAGATATGACGGAACAACTCTTTTGACAATCCACAAACCAGCAATTGACGAGTGAAAAGCAATGGGAAAATGTCTATAATTTGGCGAATATGGAATTCTCATCTTCAAACGAAAAATGTTATGAAACTCTCCCCTCTGCCCCTGGAGGAAAGGAAGGTAAGCGCTCTCAAAGGAAACCTGATCACCACACTCCACTGCTTCTTTCACTAGTCTGCATGAAAATCCTCCCTCGAAAAGAAAATGAATGTAGATTATATATTTGAGGGTGTTGAATCCGAATCTAGCATCCAAATGTTTATAAATAAATAATAAATAAATACCCCCTCAAGCAGCTGCTTGCCACAGAGGTATGACAGGAGCCTGTCAGTTTATATGCCATAGTAGAAGATCTGAGAGGATGGCAGGACCTCAGCAGAAAAACAACACAAACAGCCATGCCTTACCCGGGGCTTGAACCCAGGTCACTTAGATCAGTAGCCAAGCGCGCTAACCACTTGGCCATATATCGGGCACTATTTTCATGGGAGGGCATTTAGAGTTTTAGGATGTAATATGTGGCTAAAGCTGATAACAGCTAAACCTGAATTTTTTTCGACAATTGATGGAAAAGGTCTCAGATGAGCATGGAGAAAGTTTCCATCAAGACATATCCAAAATGGAAAAACGGTACAGCGGCAAATGGAACGAGACTATGTTGGCGGGCCCTGCAGCGAAAGAAGTGTCACAGGCTATAAAGTTATCAGTTATGTAGTTAATTCTACTCCATTGTTTGTAATGATGATAGATGCATTGGTGGCTTTAATGTTGGCCCTATAGCACAGTCTGAAGTTATTTTGGCTATTTCTAAACTTAAACTTCATAAATCCCCAGGGGTAGATGAAATTACTACGAAAATGCTTAGAGCTGGGAATGTTTCGGTTACCACTTGGATGACTGAAATTTTGAATATCTTTTATGATAAACGCATGGTTAATAAGGATTTTACCAGAGCTATTGTTATCCCTATTTTCAAAAAAGGTGATCGGAGTTCTTGTGATAACTATAGGGGTATCAGCCTACTCTATGTTCCAGGTAAAGTCCTTTCCATGATTGTGCTTAAGAGAATTAAGAATCTGGTTGACAATCAATTGCGTGATGAGCAATGTGGATTCAGAAGTGGTAGGGAATGTGTGGGTCATATATTTTCACTTTGGCAGATTCTTGAGAAATGTTTAGAGTTTCAGAAACCTTTGGTTGCTAACTTTGTTGATTTCTAAAAGGCTTTCGACTCTGTTGATCGTCATAATTTGTGGTTGATTGTGAGATCATATGGTATATCTGACAAGTTAGTTAACATAATGAAAGCTCTCTATAATAACACTGAGTCGTGTGTGAGAGTTGGTAAGGCTTGTAGCAATTGGTTTAGCATTACTTCTGGTGTTCAACAAGGGTGCATTTTGTCTCCTTTTCTCTTTAGCTTGGTTATTGATTATGTTATGCGAAATTCACTTCAAGGGAAAGATTTTGGCCTTAAATGGACTGGAGATACGAAAATTTCTGATTAAATTATGCTGATGATTTAGCCCTTTTGACAAATGATGTTGATGAGATGAACTCTTTCATCCGCAAAATTCCCCGCCCTGCCCACGGTCAGTAGGGGACACCGATGGGCTTGGAAAGGCCGCCGTCCGTCGGATGGGACGTTAAGCCGTGGCCCCGTGTGCTGGAGAGCCATACCCTGTGCACGTTAAAGAACACGCTTGATGGCCTTGACGGGAGGCTACCATCTGTCTCCCAACAGCTGTTCCAGTGGGTCCCCTCCCCCAACCTTCTCTGAGCCTTCGGGGTCCTTGTGACCTGGCCATTTAGCCCATGGTGTGCAAAAAGTGCCGCTCAGAGGTAAAACAACCCAACCCTGAACTCTTTCATTAGAGCTGTTGATGAAACTGGTAGTAGAGTAGGTTTGGTTATAAACAGAGAGAAAACTAAAGTGATGAAAATTGGTCAGGCAGGTTGTGGATACATGTGGATATCTTGCCTTTAAGACATCTTTATGCATATAAGCTAATGATATTTGTATATAAAAATAGCAATTATCTTCAAGAAAGAATATTTGAACATCATTTGCGTATTGAGGGGAAACAATGTATTGTTCCTTTTAATTAAAAAAGAGATTGTACATAAGCATTCAAAGTATTTAACTCCCAAAATATTCAACAGCTTACATCATGAATTAAGAAATTTCTCTGGTAATATTTATTTGTTTAAAAAAAGTTAAAGGTTTTTCTTATGGGGTTTGCTGATATTGAATTTATGTATAATATACTAAAGTAAATCTTGTCTACATCCTGAAGCTGCGAATAATTTTTCATTTGCATTATTATATAAATGAACATCGGATAGTTTTAATTTTTTAAAGTATGTATGTATACACGTTAATATGTTTAAATTTCTGTGTATTCTATGTTATCTTTATACAATGAAATATGTAATATAACAACCCGGAAAAGCTTTGCTTGTGGGTTGTTTATAGCAAAAGAAATGTATAATTATTTGCAAAAATAAAGTTGAAAGTTGAAGTTAAAGTGTTGGGCTTTTCAAAAAAGAACAAAAGCAAAATACAATATCCAAATGTGCCTTCAGTCATAAGGCCAGTTCCTCATGGAGATCTTATAAAAACCTCCAACCAATTGGGAGGAGTTGGGTTCACATTCACCAGAAGACTTTGAGGCACATACAGATCCTGATCCCAGAGAGTGAGATGAGCGTCATTTGATTCAGCAAAATGAACTAAATGATTTTGTTCGAGACCTAGGACTTTCCAAACAACAAGCTGAGGTTTTACGTAGGTTCAACACTTCAAGAGTGAAATCTTCTGGCCAACGGTACCAGAGTTTCTCTGTTCAGAAAGAGAAATTAGGTTAGCTTCTCAGCATACACGCTAATGATGACCTTCTAGGATATGACTGCATTAATATTTGATATTGAATTTATGTATAATATATTAAAGTGTATAGTGTAATTAATGAATTTAAACATATTAACGTGTATACATACGTACTTTAAAAATAGGATATGGCTGCATTAATGAAAGATTTCTTAGAGGAAAATTTAAAACAAAAATTAAAGATTTGAATGTCATCTGTTGTTATGCCCCCACAGAGGACTCTGAGGAGAACAAGAAGGATATATTTTACAGCCATATGGAAGGATATATTTTACAGCCAGGATGGTAATAGAGTAGGTTTGGTGATAAACAGAGAAAAACTAAAGTGATGAAAATTGGTCAGGCAGATGGCTCTTCAGTTGCTTTGAATGGCTGTACTATTGAGCAAGTGTCTCAGTTTGATTATTTTGCGAACTATGTAACAGATATTGGTGATGTGCGGCATGAGATAAATAGAAGAATATGGATTGCCGCTGGGACTTTTAAGAATCTATGGAGAGTATGGAAAAATAGGCGTATACACCAAAAGACTAAAATTTGGCCGTATAATAGTTTGGTTGTTTCTAAGGTTAGTTATGGTAGCGAAACATGGACCCTTTGTAAGCAGAATAACAAGAAACTTTGATGCCTTTGATTCTAGATGCTTACGCAGTATCTTGGGCATTAGGTGGTTTGACTTTGTAAGTAATGATGAGGTTAGAAGAAGGAGTCATCAACCTTCATTAAGCGACATATTGTGCAGAGAGAGACTGCGTTGGTTTGGCCATGTTGCCTGTATGCATAGCTGCTAATTGGCTAAGAGGATTATGAACAGTATATCTAAGAGTATCAGAAAAAGGGGGAGACCTAGGATGCGATGGGATAATAAAAGATTTGTCTGTATTAATTTGTAAGTGCCATTTATTGAGAAATGTGGTAGTTTTTTTAATTTTTTTTGAAAAATTTTACTAATTTTTTCAAAATGTTTTCCTGAGATTCGTAAAATGAGATCGTCCACAAAAGACACAAAGGAGATCTCAGGATCCAAAATTTCGGGGAAATCATGAAGATGAAAATTAAAAAGGATTAGAGACAACAAGGAATACTGTTGGAGTCCATTTTTAGTTTTATAGATATCCGAAAAAGAGTCGTGTAGTTTAGTCTGAAAGGTTTTAAAAAGAAGAGAGTTTGATAAAAATTGGCAGAATTTTCCATTTAAACCTGTTTTAAATAGTTTGTATAACAAACTTTTTAACCAAATAGAGCCAAAAGCTGATTTAAGATCTAGGAAAATTACAACAGTAGAGAATTTTTTTGTTTTATTGTCATATATGTTGTTAAGAAGGGAGAGAACTGAATCCTTTGAATAACAGTTCTTTCTAAAACCATAAAATTAATTAAAAAAATTTTTTTATGATCAAAAAACCAAGTTAAGCGTCAAAGAACCAGTCTTTCAAAAAGTTTAAAGATATTAGAGGTTAGAGATATTGGTCTATAGTTATTAAAAGTTTGCATGTTTACGACATTTTAAAGTAAAAAAATATATGAGTGTAACCAAGTTGAAGGAATAATTCCATTATTTCAAATATTTTTAAAGATCTTTAATAAAATTGTTAACCAAGATTTTGATAAGTTTATTTGAAATATTATCAGGCACGACTACAGTTTTATTTTTTAATTTTTTATTGCATAATGTAATTCGTTGAATGTAAAATCCAAATCCAATGCAGAAGTAAATGTTGATATTTTAATATTATTAACCGTGTTTACAATTTCTTTATCACTAGAAAAATGTTTTGGTCTTTTTGAAAAGATTAAATTTTTAGCAAAATAATTAGCAAGTTCTTTTCCTGAATACGAGTTCTGGAGCATTATTTCAGCCCAGGGGTAAGCCTGAAGTTTAGGAGATGAGATCTTGCGAAATGGGATCAAGATATTTGTCGTATTTGAATGAGGAGTAAGTTGAGAGGTGAAGAGGTACCAGTTTGCACGATATATTTCCTTTAACTTTTTCCGTACCAATGCGTTAATGCGTTGATATTTAGAAAAATCTAAAAAGTTTTTTGTTTTCTGTGCCTTTCGTTCAGCTTTTTTTCGAATGGTTGTAATCTTGTTCATACACCAGAAATTTTCCCGAATTTTGGGAAATTTAGTCACGCTTTTTTAGAAACAATTTTTTTGTATTATCGAAAATTGAAGAAAAGAAAAAAATTATAATCAAGTGATGATTAAGGGGGTAAGATTTGATTTAAAGTATCATGGAACAGCCCTCAATTATTTAAGTTAATAATTCTTTTAAAATTTGATTTGAAGTTTGAAGAAATTTCGATGGGGTAATGATCGATACCCTTTAAGTCATTAAAGATTGACCATGTAAAAAATTTTACTTAGTTAGAAGATAATAATGTTAAATCAATTACTGAGAAGAGTCTATTTTGTGTAAAGTGTGTGGGGGAATTTTTTATTAATAATGACTAAATCATTATTTTGAAAAAAATTGCATAATTTTAATGCTGCCGAAGTTGTCTTGTATTAAGTACCAACTAGGGTGGTGTGCATTAAAGTCGCCAAGCCAAATCATAGGATTTATAAATAAATCAAAAATCTGTTGATAAATATCTTGAGTCAAATTTAAGCCAGGATTGTAGAAAGAAATTATAGTTAAAATCTGACCATTGAAGGAAATGTCGATGGCAACTAAGTCAAAAATATTAGCATAACATTTATCAAGTGCAATCTATGTTGTAAAAATCTGTTAACAAAATTTGCAACCCTACTTACATTATTGCGGGTTGTTGAAAAATTGGGGAACAAAGTTCATAAGGTGAATTATTTTCCTGCATTTGATTTCTTGCAAAGCAAGAAGAGAATATTTTTTATATTTGTTCAGCAGTATAAGGTCAACTTTTATTGGAAAGGAGGCCACGAACGTTCCATTGAAGAATTTTGAGTTCATTTTGCTTTGTTTCCAAATGACAGGAGAACGTCTGCTAAGAAATTTAGTTCTTCCTTGTTAGAAGTTAAAAATTTTAGCAAATGAAGAATAAGGTCAATGATTACTTTTCTTGAAAGAGAAGCTTCTTCACTTTCAGGCGCAATGGTTGATGGTGAAAGAGGTTGAAGGTCATATTTGGCAACATAAGTTTTCTTTTTTAATTATCTCCATAGCTTGTTTTAACATTTATTAGATTTGTGTCATTAAAGTTTGATGCATATTTGAATCCTTGTCACCTTCCTTAGTCCTATCAGTTTGAGATTGAAGATCCACATTTAAGTCATGTTGTGGTTGTTAGCCAGACTCATCGTTGCTGCCCATGAGATGGGTTTAGCATCTTGGATGACTTTTGCTCTATATGCAAGTTTTTTAGCTGGGCAAGCATAATATGTTGCCGGGTGCAGCCTTTTACAGTTTGGACAACAAATTAAATGTGACGAACACACCTTATAACTATGAGGTCCTGCACATCTTTTACAAAGCGTTTTTCCACGACATTGGGTGAAGGAATGTCCATGACGATAATAATTTCCATAAAGATTTGGTGGAAAATTATAGTTTCGTACCTTGAAACTTATAAAGCCAATTTCGACATTTTCAGGAAGAAGGAATGTTGAAAAGTAAAGTACACACTTTCAGTGTCAATTCTAGTTAAACTTGTATGATCAATATTCGCTGAAAGTGTGTCATTTTTCTTACTTTATAAACCTTGTGTTTTTTAAGTTGACTACAAATAAATTGGTTAGTTAAATTCAAACTGACACCATTTATAAATCCTATTCTGGTAGGATTGTCAGGAATATTATAGGTGACATCAATATTCAAAATTTTTTTAATATTTTTTAAGGAATCTAAGTCTTCAAAATTACCAAGAAAAATGATAATTTTTCCGATTTTAATGTAATTGCCCGAGATTTCTTTATTAAACAGTTTAAAGAAATAGTCAGAAACTTTGTCACAATCCAATGAAAATAATAAAATGTTTGGATTAAGACTGGTAAAAATTATGCTTAATTTTTTGTCTTTTTATTCTTTGGCGTTGGATTATTAATTTTTTTTTCCTTGGGAGATTTTTTTGTCAATGTCGATGTCCGTTCTGAGTCGATTGTATTAGTAATAGAGTCATTTGACGATACCAGAGACTGTTGAGTGTCCGAAAGTAACTCAGAAGAATGTTGAGAAATTATAGAACTATAAGTTCCAAGGATTGGATTGGATTGTTTTACCTCTGAGCCGCACTTTTTTGCACACAATGGGCTAAATGGCCAGGTCACATGGACCCCGAAGGCTCAGAGAAGGTTGGGGGAGGGGACCCACGGGAACAGCTGTTGGGAGACAGATGGTAGCCTCCCGTCAAAGCCATCCAGCGTGTTCTTTAACGTGCACAGGGTATGGCTCTCCCGCACACGGGGCCACGGCTTAACGTCCCATCCGACGGACGGCGGCCTTTTCAAGCCCATCGGTGTCCCCTACTGACCATGGGCAGGGCGGGGAAAATTTTGCGGAGATAAATCTCAACGCTGATCCAGCTGGGACTCGAACCTGGGAACTACAGATTACGAGCCTGGCGCGCTACCGACTGAGCCACCCCCGCCCCTAAGTTCCAAGGTTCCTAGTTTCAATAATTTCAGATGAATCCAATAAATTTACAATATCATTAAAAGATTTTGATTGTTTTTCACCATCAATTTTAACATTTTTTTAAATTTTCTTGAGTTGTGTTCAACATAGTGGTATGATGTGATTTTGTTAGTTGTAACAGTCTTGTTTTTTTAATAGTTGAAGCTTTAGTTTCTTTAGTTATTTTTTCTTCTTTGACTTACCCATTATATCATGTAATGGTAATCCAAATTATGATGTTCACACTAAGAATGATGAAAAGACACGGCTTGAATCACAGATCCAGAAAACACCGTTAAAAGGGGTGAAATCTTCAATTCCGTATCAAAAAAAATTTAGGAGGAAAGAACGCACACTAATCCGTGAATCACCAAGTCAAAATATTGACATACACGTCTAATTTTTCTATGCATAAGTTTCAAAACTTCTTTTTTTGACGAAAAACTACGACATTTCCATTGAACAATGTTATGTCTGTTAGAAGATTTACTGATCTTGAACTAAAATACAGAGAATGAAGCAATGTTTTTATGTGTTTCTTCATTAGGGACGATATATTTAAGTAGAAGCACAATCATTGTCATGATATTCTGAAAAGAATACGCTGAATCAGGGATTACTTCATTCGGTTTTCCTAATGGAATGAAAGTATCAGTTTTTAAATCGAAAGGTTGAGTTCTACAACTTTTTAAATTTTCTTGTGCTACACTTGCATGTGATTTGCCACTCGTTTTTTTTTTCTTTGAGATGTTAACAGAGTCTCCTGTAGAATATGTCAATGTTTTCTTTTGTGTTGCCGAGAGTGACGCATATTTAGAAGAAGCAGTACGTTTAATCCTAATTACTGAATTTGGATTAGCTGGATGTGTTTGATTATTATCTGACTGAAAAGAACACTTGTTTTGCTTTCGATTTTCATGTTTAGGAAACAATCTGAAGTTAGGATTATTTGCTAATCTGAAGGCAGCAGACCAACTGATATTTTTGACGGACTGTATTAGCTTAGTACGACAAGCTATTTTCTTTGTAGGACAGCTTGAATATGTGGAAGGATGTGGTCCATTGCAGTTGCGGCATTTTAAGTAATTGGCACTGAAATCTTTGTAAACATGATTGCCACCACATTTTTTGCACCTAAGCCTACCTGTACAAACATTGGCACTGTGTGCGAATCTCGAACAATGAATGCAAATATCGGCGATTGATTATAAGGTTTTACTGGAAATCTCAAAAAGCCAATCTTTACATGACTAGGCAACTTGGCACCAGAAGTATATAACACAACTCTGTGTAAAGGAATCTTATTTTCTGCATTACCATCTTGATTAGGTAAAAACTTGAACATTCTGCGGATTTTAAAGACATTTGCAGATTTTAAATTGTCCAATATATAATCATCAAATAAATTAATGTTCATTCCAGTAATTATACCTTAACTCAAAGTTATTATCTGGAATGCAATAACATACATCTACATTTAGATGTTTCAGTTCCTTGAGTTTATCAAGATCTTTAACCCTTTCAGGACCATAAGGTTTCTAAGAGTAAATATTAGTATGTAACTGTTTATTTTAGTTTGTTTAGACGTAAAATAAATAAAAATCATAAGAAAAATACATAACAATGTGTAGCTTTTTTGGAATTTTATGGGAAATATTTTTCTCAATGGACAATAAAGGTAACACAAATTATAGTTAGGCTTATTATGCAATGTCTTTTATTTATTGGTTTATTAGAACAAAATGTTAACTAAAATAATACAAAATTATGAAATAAAATTACTATACAAAATGATGTGCTAATTATGATATTCTGCGAAGCAATTTCTTTTGGTAGTGAGGCAAAGATGGACATTGCACATAGTACATATATTATGCGTCCTGACAGTTCTGTTTTTGTTTTCCAAACGTTCCCGTTTACGTAATTGCGTTCGGCATACGTTCTATTTTGACATTCTGTATAAAAATGCAGATAAGGTTATAATTAAATACGACAATCACCAATTTTAAAATGGGAAAAATATTTCCCTTAGTCGCGAAAGGGTTAAGAGATTTAAGAAACAAGATAATATTTCCATTTACCGTATAATTACCATCAATATCAGACTTTAGATAATTTAGTAAAAAATCAGTAACTTGTTCACAGTCTACAATTGAGAGTTTGATAGCGTTGTTGTATAGGATAATGCCTAAGCCTTGCCAGTTGTCGTGAATCAAAAGTAGATTCAGCGGGATCATCTCCACGAAAATGGCTAGCATTAACGCTACTATGTAGAACATGGGAATCAGTAAAATTGACACCAGGAGCAGAAATATTTGAATTCATCTCAACTACTGTATCAGAAACATCTTAATGAGAGATATTAGAAGTGTCGTGGTGAATTTCAGATTCCACATTATGACTCTCATTACTGTTACTAATTAAACTATCATTATTTGCATTCTTATACGAATCTTTGTCAAAAATATTAGGGCTGTCAAATGCATTTCTTAAATCACATAAAGATTTAGTTCGTGATAATACTACAGAAGATTCCAATAAATGTGAACGAATCTCAGTTAAGAAATTTGGGTCATTTGTGTCAAGTTCATTTCCTTGTGGTTGTTGAATTAAAATTACCTGTGGTGAACGTCGCCGATTTTTGCTAGATTTCCGAGGCATATCCAGTCTTTTTAATCACAACGAAGAAATAAAGAGAGGAGATTAGACACTGTAACTGAAGATTAAAGCACTAAAAAGAGCAGAATGCACATAACTCTATCAACTTTTACTAATCCAAACAAAATCTAGGAGACAATGGCTTATCAGCCTTTACAGACCGACAGGTTAGAGTCGGAAGCCAGTCCATTACCTTGGTCATGTCATAACTACATCAGGGATTAAAACTGATCTTAGTAAGATAAAAGCTGTAAGAGACTGGCCTCCACCGCGGGATGTTCATAAACTTTGCAGCTTCATTGGACTTTGTACATATTACAGAAGATTTTTCAAGTATTTCTCCAACATCGCAAGGCCATTGCATCGTCTGACAGAGGAAGGCCAGTGATTCATAAGGGCCACCGAATTGAAGTGGCCTTCCAACAATTCAAGCAAGCTCTTTCCATGGCACCAGTGTTGGCATATCCACAAGTTGGAAAACAGTTCATATTAGATACTGACGCAAGTAACACAGGAGTTGGTGCTTTATTATCACAACAACAAGACGGACAGGGAAAAGTTATTTCATGTTTTAGCAAACCTTTATCCAAACCAGAACAGAATTATTGTGTCATACGAAAAGAACTCTTGACAATAGTAAAAGCAACAGAACATTTTCATCATTAACTCTGTGACCAGAAATTTCTTATTCGTACTGATCATGCTGCACTCAGGTGGCTACTAAACTTTTAAAACCCTGAAGAACAAATTGCTAACCGGATACAGTGGTTGCAAGAATATAATTTCTCCATTGAGCATCGAAGAGGCAAGCTACATAGGAATGCAGATGCCCTTTCCGGACCTCCATTTATTGACAACTGTAAGCGTTGTTGGAATGCAGAGTTGAAATGTGATACTAAAGAAGTAATGCCCATAAGACAATTAACATCGACACAAGAAAACAGTGATATTCCTAACATCTGGAGCCCAATGGAAATTAGAAAGGCCCAACTAGACGATTAAGATGTAAGGCCAATAATGGATTTGATTGAAAAATCTGATGTAAGAGCTTATTGGGAGCAAATCTCTAGGTATAGCCAACTACTAGGCGCAGTGGGACTCCTTAGAAGTCAAAGACGGTGTATTATACAGAAGATGGGAAATCCCACTGGACGACTGATTATCTGCCAACGGATCAGTCGTCCAGTGGGATTCTCCCAACTAGTGATGAAAGAATTAATTGGAAGGTTTCATTCAGGGTTCAGGGAACGATTTCATTGGCTGAAAAGTAGGGCAGACATTGAAAGATGGTGTAGGCAATGTGAGGCCTGTGCAGCAAAGAAAGACCCTAACACTAGGAGTCGAGGTAGCTGCAGACGAATAACATTTGTGCTCCTTTTGAGAGAATAGCCATTGATGTAATGGGCCCGTTTCCTAGGACTGATGATGGAAATCGCTATTTATTAATCGCAATGGATTTTTTTCACGAAGTGACATGAAGTCTGTCGCATCCAAGATCAGAAGGCAACAACAGTTGTAGAGATGATAGTGAATAACTTAATTAGTTGGTATGGAATACCTTTGGAACTTCACTCAGATCAAGGACGGAATTTTTAATCTAATATGTTTAAAGGCATCAGTCAACTAATAGGCATTCAGAAAACCAGAACAACTCCCCTACACCCTCATTCGTATGTGGTTGAGAGATTTAACAGGATAATTGCACAGCATCTAGCATTGTTTGCCGACGACCATCAACGTGACTGGGATCGCCATATATCACTCTTTTGGTTTGCATACAGAACAGCAGTGTACGAAACAACTGGACAGACACCTTCCATGAGCCTGTTTGGAAGAGAATTATGTGTTCCATGTGGCCTTTTATATTGTCAGCCCGAAACAATGTCTGTGTCCACTCTGCAATACGTACAAAAATTGCAACAACGACTAGAGGAAATCCTCCGCTCCGTCAGACATAACATCAAATTAGTGAGCGAGAGAACCAAAACGAGGTAAGACAGTAAAACAAATGGAACTGTTTTGAATCAAGGAGATCTTATCTGGTTATATAATCCACATAGGGAGAAAAGGCTTTCTCCAACGCTTCAGAAACCTTGGGAAGATCCTTATACGGTAGTTAAGAGAATTAACGACATGGTGCATCGCATTCGTCGACGTTCGACTACAAAGTACTAGGTGGTTCACCTGGATTGTTTGGCCCCTTTCATCAAGAAGCATTCCTTTCATCAAGAAGCTTCGAAATTCAGAATGTTCGGGACGAACAAGACCTAAGGATGGAATGTGTAAGGATGGAATGTGTTTGCTGATAAAATCTAAGGGTAGCCATACCCTGACATAGTGAATTGTTTAGTAATTTTTTTGCTCAATTTTTTACTCAATTTCGGTTAACACGTGTTTTACCCAAGCCTTGAACCGTTTCTGCAAAGAGTTTTATCATTTTTCAATACCGGGCTTTAAAAGATTTAAGGGATACGCGTTTGGTCATGAAAATACGTATATAAGAATGCAATTGTCCCTCTGCCCTCCTGCAACTCAAATGATCGAAATAGCTCGAACATTTGCTTTCCAAGTCCTTAGGAGGAGTAGCTGGGATTTTACGTTGTTCGCAATCTTGCATTAGATTCATTCTAAATCATCCTTTTTTTTGGAAAATTTCAAAATTTGTGATTACTAAAAATATTTAAAAAACCTTGTTGACTTATTCAAGTGTCAGCGCTTGTGAAAAAACAATATTGGTTCGCGATACGGTCGCAGAAATTTTCATTTCAACTCGAAAAAATGTTTCATGAATTATATTGAAATATTTCTCTTGGTGACAGTGATTGTTGTCTATATGACTAATTTTCCTTGAAACGCAAGAGGGTGCAAAGCGTCCTCTTCTTATCCCTTATTGCTGGCGCCCAGGGCGAGTGGGAGGAAGATATTTTTAAATTACAATTAAAATGTTAAAGTCAAAACAAAATGTACATTTCTATTGACAAACAAAAAATTAATGCATCAAATTTTATTTTTGTATCTGGGGCGTTTTTAGCGACCATATTAATAATAGAAGATATATTTAAGTTATTTCATATATCTTATTATTATTACATTTAAAGTTCTCTTGGGATAGTAAACTCTTGAGTCTTTTCTTTGTAATTTTTAAACGAGAAAAACCTCGTTTGTACGCAACCTGCATAGATTCCAATATAATAGCATATACAGGGTGTCTCAAAAATATAGGTACAAACTTTTAGGGGAGGTAGATAACATCTAAAGGAATGAGAATTGCATAGGAACCCATAACCGGAAACGTCACTGTTCATCAGTGCGCTAGAGGGGAAATTTCGGATTTCCTCATTCGAGCAGTAGTCGGCTGACGAAGAGCGTGCAAAGGTGTTCGAATAGGGAGCTGGCAGACATGCACTTAGTGTATGGAATAGCTGAGGGCAACGGACGAGCCGCTCAACGAATGTATCAAGAACGCTTCCCACACAGACGTGTAACAGGCCACCATTTGTTTGTGCGTGCGCATCAAAATTTGTGCGATTATGGGTCATTAAGAGGTAGCAGAAGTGAGGGCAGGCCACGATCGATGCATACTCCCACCATGGAAGAAAGTGTGTTGGATGCTGTGGAGACTAATCCTAGTACCAGCACAAATGCCCATTGCCTTTGCCTTAGGAGTGCCTCGTTGCAGTGTACAGCGTGTTTTGTACGGCGAGTCCTTACACCCCTTTCATCTCCAAAGGGTTCAGTTACTTCTCCCCGCAGATCATCCTGCACGTGTGCGTTTTGCGCAGTGGTATTGCCGTGTACCCCCCTTTCGTATTAGGGGGGTCCGACATTAATGTTTGACTCCTTTCCTAATATTTGGCCGTGCTTCAATTGCGCTGATTACCGAAGGGGCACTCTTTCCATAGTAACCCAGGAACTTTGCTTACAATAATGAAAAATGCAGACGAGTCATGTTTTACCAGTTACACGCAATTTATTAACAAACAGTATTATTTAACATTCTCTTTCACAACTTACGCCCTTCATCGGGGTACAACTTCTTTTACACTGCGTTTAGGCAATGTCCTGCCTTTACAATGGGGAGCCAAGAAATTTCTCTGGCAAAGTCCATCTGTTAAGTCCGAGCTACTAGCTCCAAAGTCATGTTCCGTAGTCAGTTTCTGGAACACGGTGGCAGACTGACAACAGTATTTGAGAGGAAAACACAGATTTACAAATGATGGTGACCCATACCTGTTTTACGTAGCCGCTGCAGAAGCCTTGGATGGGGAGTCCGGCACCATCGACTGGGAGTTCATCTGCCTAATCTCGGCCAGACAAAGGAGGTTCGCACTCATTCCTCGCAGGTGCTAGCATCGTTCGTTGGGTGGAGGGAGAGAGACTGCTTGACCGGACTGCGAGACGAGAGGAGACAACTCACCAAGACGAGCGACACGAGGCAAAAGACACACTTTCCTCTCACTGTTCATCCTTGCCGCATTTTCCCGCCGCGACCTCTAGCGGTGGTCAGCGCGGAAGGCTGACGCGGGCACTGGCTATTGGTCGCGGATACTGGAGCCAAAGTCGCTCCGCCTTCTCTGGGGCCTTTGATGTTGAGCGCAATTTCAGTCCAGAAGTTTCTACACCCAGGGCGATGGTCGCCACTGGTGTCAGCCAGCGTCAGGAACAAATTCATGGAAACTTGGTGACCAAAACAAGTCTTTGTTCACCACACACGAAAGCATATCCTAGGACCTTTTGCGCCCCCCAAGTCGTGTCTGCAGGATTAATTCCTGTGGGCGCGACACACCTATCCCCCTTTAGAGAGAGGGGGAAATAGGCGGGGACAGGGAAAAGGTCTCAGACTGTTCGCAGGATCATGATGTATCCAATGGATGTGAGAGGAGGCGATCTCTTAGGTCACACAGCACAGTTCCTGAATTTCCTTTTTTTTTTTTCTCAACGAGTCCTGGTGTCACACGGTGTAGTATCAGGTGCACTAAAAGTCCAACGGGTCACAGTTCTGGTCCGCCTGGACCGCTCTAGTGGGCGTCGGTTTGCAGGAGGCTCCACGGCACATGAAACAGAAAGAGAAAAGGGAAAAGGGTCACAAATCTGGTTTTTCCACATGTACTTGCCGAGTGGTTAGCACTCTTGGCTACTGATCTAAGGGACCTTGGTTCTAGCCCCGGGTAAGGCATGGTTGTGTGTGTTGTTTTTCTGCTGAGGTCCTGTCATCCTCACAGACCTACTACTTTGGCATATAAACTGACAGGCTCCTGTCAGACCTCTGTGGCAAGCAGCTGCTTGATTGGGTGAGAGAGAGATACTTAGTTCACAAGCACACAGTCTGTCTCTGTGTCTACCGCCACGTGACTCACTGATACATAGAAACTTCAAAATCTCTGGGGCCATTTGGACCCAGCACAGGTTACATTTACAATTGGTACATACATTGCATTTATTCATTCTTACTTCCTATGTTTTTCATGGTAATAATTCAAAAGTTAAGTTTTTTTTTTCAATTAATTCAGTCTTGGCTATTTGCCAATACTCCGAACAATCTATTCCGCAATTAACTTCTTTCTACAAGTTCCACTAATTCATAAGACACTAGTTTGAACTAATTCTTTTCCCACAATCAATCCTATCTCTACTCTTTGTCTATAACTCTGACAGGTAATCCTTCAATTAACTCATCTAGATAACCTGAAAATTCACAAGACCACCTTGGTTCACAATGCTTTAAATAATCTTCTGACGTCAATTCATTTCTCTTTAACAACTCCAAAAATCCCTTCTCAATGGGTTCACTCTACAATGGCAACATCATTTTACTACGTCGTTCTACATTAATACTCTAGCAGTCACTTCTCAGTAAACTTGTCCAATAACGACAGAATCATTTTTCTAGGTCATTCTATAATGACAATCAAAACACTTCTCAAAAACTCATTCTTTACTAACAAAATCATCTTACGAAGTCACTCTTACAATGATCATCTATAAACTCGCTTCTCGATAAATTCATTCTATAACGACAGAATCATTTTACTAGGTCATTCCATAACGACAATCAAAACACTTCTCAAAAACTCACTCTATAATAACAAAATCATTTTACCAAGTTACGCTTACAATTATCATCTACAATTATTTCTCAAGTCTATACTCCTCACGTTGAGGGCTTTGCATTAGGTCTACAATATTTCCAATAGCTGCTTTGTTTCTCCCGGCCGATTGATTGATAGTAGCGCGTGTGTGTGGGGGAGTTGAAACGTCGGTGCGTCCATGTTGTTGCCTCGCAGCTCATCGCCCGGGCCCGGAGATATAAGACGAGTGCCATGACATGACATCATCTCTCCGGCGCGCTTCCTTCTCCGACTCACGGGGGGGGGGGGGGGGGTGCGTGCAGAACTGCAGCCTCGTCAGAGTCTCCGCAAAATGTCACCATTCCCGCAGGCGACCAGCTTGGCCACCGCGCACGGGAGAAATTCTCGCTATTTCTCGCGTGAGCGTTCTATTGCTCAGACTCCACTGCTCCGTTGCGCTTGATAGCCAGAGGGGGGGGGGTGAGTGCGCTAGTGTACTGACGGAGATCATTGGGTACTGACGGACCAGGAGAGGGGGATTTCTGCTGCCCTGGGGCGATTCATCATGAAGGCGTCCCTTCGCAACGACATTAGCCCAGGAGGTGGGGTTCACTTCTTCGGGTTCGTCATATATCCCAGCATTCCGTGGTTTCAAGCGTCGTCTGCTTCGGGGCTGCTGCTGAGGCAATGGAGGAGGGGGTGCTGATCTACCGGATGTGCTGACATCATAGCAAGCCACGGTTTGCGAGGGTGTGTCAGCAGCAGTGGCTGGAGATGGCGTGACTCTTTTGTCTTGTGCATGTGGTCGAAGGTCGTAACTGTGTGGCTGACTGGCGGCTGCATCTGTGAGCTTGCTGTGGCAGCGCGCGCCCGTGTGGCTGGCGCCAGACGGCCTGCGACGTGATCCCGTGTGACTCGGGGGTTCGATTCCCAGTCATCGTCTTCAGATTCCGGCTCAACAATGGGTCGTGATGGGGGCGTCGGGGGTTTAGGTGTGGGGTCGTCTGGGATGGAGGGCTCACCTATCAGGTATGGGCGGCGTTTCAGCAGTTTGGTGAGGCGATCGACATGCACTGTCTCCACTTTGTGAGGGTTGGTGACTAAGGCAATTTTATAGTTCACTTCGGTGAGGCGTTGCAGCACTCGCCATGGCCCAGTGGACATTTTCGATAACTTCCTGGTATTCCGGCGAGGGACCCGTGGACTATACAAAAACACTAGGTCGCCGGGCTGAATACCTTTATCCACGGCCACTTTCCTTCTCTGCTCCTCCTGACTCGTAACTGCTGCTTCAAGATTCGCCTTCACCAGCTCATATGCTTCATTCAACTTGTTGGCTAAATGTTAGCCATAGCTTTCAGTGTTGGCGTAGGTCGGGGGCTCCTTCGTCTGCCACAACTGGTAAGGCAGGGCCACGTCTCGCCATACAGTAAAAAATAGGGGGTCTCACGGGTGGAACTGTGGGTGGCACTCCGATAAGCCATCAAAACAAATGGCAGATGCTCGTCCCACACATCATTTTTGTCGGCCACCAGATGAGATAAAATGGATGCTATGGACTGGTTGAATTTCTCCACAAGGCCGTTGGAGCTCGGGTGATAAAAACTAGTGTTTTGTTTAGTAATGCCTAATCGGTTAAATACCTCAGTCATCACGCAACCGGTAAAGTTGCGCCCATTATCACTGATGACAGTAGCGGGAATTCCATGTTTGGGAATAAAATCTTCTACAAACGCTCTAGCAATCGACTCTGCTGACTGATCGGCCAGCTCGTAGACCTCTGGCCATATGGTAAAATAGTCCATAATGACTAAGACATACTTGTTTCCTCGCTGAGTGAGGGGGAGAGGGCCTAAAATATTCATGCCTATACGCTGAAAGGGGTGGCTTGTGAGTGGGGCTCGAACCAGGTTTCCCTTCTTTTTCTCTTGGTAGCCTCTTCATTGCAGACAAGATGTGCAGGTCTGGACGTAATTGCGAATATCGGCGTACATGCCGGGCCAGTAATACTCAGACCATACCCTTTGCAAGGTTTTGTACTCTCCCAGATGGCCTGAGCAGGGGTTGTCGTGGCATAATTCTAATATCTGTCCTCGAAGACTGACGGGGATCGCTAGTTGCTCCGTTGCTTCCATGCAGGGGCTATGGCTAGCTGGGGAGGCCAGATGGTATATGATACCTTCTTTCAAGTAAAATGGTTCGGCGGCACTGGCGGGTGAATCGTGTGTCCTACTCTCTAAAATTTCGATGGTGTTCCTAAAGGTGGGGTCCTCCAGCTGTAGGTCCCTCAGATGGGCTAAATCGCCAAAGGGGCTCCGGGAAGGGGGATTTCTCTCGACTGCCTGTATGTGACGGGACAGAGTATCAGTGGGGACATTGTGTTTCCGAGGCCGATAAATGATGTCAAAATCGTAGTCCTGCAGCGTCAGATTCCACTTGGCCAGTCTACTGGAGAGGTCCTTGAGCTTCAGCAAATATGTGAGGGGGGCATGGTCGGACACAGCCGTAAATCGTCGCCCATACAGGTATTGCTTGAAATGGGTAATAGCGAAACGGATTGCAAGGGCCTCCTTCTCAATCGTTGAGTAGCGTGTTTCCGGGGGCTTCAGTTTCCGACTGGCGTAGGCTACCGGATGACGGAAACCATCGTCCATCTCCTGCTCGAGTACGCCGGCTACCGCAATATCCGACGCTTCGGTCGACACGAAAAATTTCCGTCCAAAGTCGGGGTAGAGGAGAAGGGGCTCGGTCATTAATTTCCTCTTCAGTACTTCGAACGCTTCCTCCGCTTTTGGAGACCATCTAAAAGGGGTGTCCCTCTTCACTAAATGGACCAAGGGGGCTGTAAGATCGGCGTAGCGATCGATAAAACGCTGGTAGTAGCCGGTTAGGCCTAGGAAGGCTCGAACGTTCCGGACACTATGGGGGCGAGGAAATTCTTCAATGGCCTGGACGTTCCGCGGGTCTGGCTGGACCCCTTCTGCGGAAATCAAATGTCCCAAGTAAGTGACGGATTCCTTCATGAATTGGCACTTCGCTGGTTTTAGCTTTAAATTGTAGGCCCTTAGGCGGTCAAATACCTTTTGTAAGCGTTCGGCGTGTTGCTCGAAAGTCTGGGAGGCCACCATTATGTCGTTGAGGTATACGAGAAGTTGCTCTTGTCGCATTCCCATCAGCACATGGTCCAGTAGATGCTGGAAAGTAGCGGGACTGTTCTTCAGTCCAAATGGTAAGTAATTAAACTCAAATAACCCTTTCCTGCTGATGAACGCAGTTTTCTCCACGTCACGTGGGTGAACTGGAACCTGCCAATAACCGGATACCATATCCAGCGAGCTGAAATACTTGGCATGAGCCAGTTGATCAATGATTTCGTTGATGAGGGGGAGAGGGTACGAATCTGGGACTGTTTTCACATTTAGTGCCCTGTAGTCGACGCAGAATCTGTATGTGGAGTCTTTTTTCTTCACTAAAACAATGGGTGACGCAAAAGGAGAGGCTCTTTCTCTTATTATTCCTTGCTCTAATAGCTCATCTACCTGTCCGTCCAATTCGCCCTGCAGTGCGAATGGCACCCTCTATGCCCGTTGCCTCACGGGGCGATCGTCTGTGAGGTGGATTTCGTGGTACATGGCGTCTGTGCCGGTCAATTCGCTGACATCTCTCGCAAAAACATCTCTATTTCTCATCACTAATTTCCCCAGTTTACTCTTCTCTCGGGGCCCAAGATGGTCCAACTGGAAATCCTCCAGAGACAGGGGCGATTTTCTTCTCTTCCAGGGGATGCTCGGGGGTTCTATTTGTTCGGCGTCGAGGGCTTCCAATGTGGCGATGTGCATGCTTTTATTCAGCCATATAGGGGCCGAGGAGGTATTGGCGACCCGGATGTTGAGTCAGCCGCTACCGTCCACGCATTTCACCAAGCGAGCCACTTTGCAGGGAGCTGGTTTTCAGCCGCTCATGTGGCTGAGCCAAGATCGTGTAGCCTCGGAGCTGGGGGGCAGAACATTCGACAAGGGCTATGCGCTCGGCTCGGGGAGGGACGCAGAGCTTCTGCACGATGCGCCCAATGTACGTGGGTGTAGGGGAGGGGTGTGAAGGTTGTTCCCGGGCAGGGTAGGTGGGCAATGTGAGGGGGGTGCTCCTATGTTTCGATTCCTTGTCCTCTTTTCTTCGCAGTGTGCCTGAATGACAATCTATAATGAATCGGTGCTTTGTGAGAATATCGTGTCCCATTATCATGTCGTACCGTGGAGTGTCTATGTCAAGGGCTACTATGGGGTGCTCAAAACTAATCTCGTCGAATGTGAGGGTCACCATGTACTGCCAATCACTGGAAGGGGGTGGCCATCTACCGTTTTCAAATTATGTTGGAGGGGGATCATTTTGTGCAGGATTTGGCTTCTCAAGCTCTGAAAACACTGGCTATTCATGACGGACACAGTGGCGCCAGTATCGACGAGGGCCGACACCTCCATGTCCTCCATGCGGCCAGACACAATGGGTAAATTTTCATCACTGCATAGTATGGCACACGGGGCAATGCGGACAGCTGACGCTTCGAGGGGACTCTGGGAAGTGCATCCAGGGCTTCCTTCCCGTTCTAGTTTAAGGGAGCTGTATGGTGGTTGGCTTGCCGTAACTCTTCTCTAACCTGATCTCGAGCTTGCTGAGGGGGGGTGAAAGGGAATCCATTATCTCTCGTCCAGCGGGTCCTACGTGGAGTTGCTCGGTCTCGATTTTGCTGCCGGTTTCGCCCCGTTCGGTATCGCGGGTCAACGCACACTGACGTCGGTCGGGGTGAGGTCGGGGGCGACGCACACTGACGGGCGTAATGGCCCACTCCACCGCACGCAAAGCACGTGACACCCCGGCGATCCGCCCAGGGGTGCTGCCGTTGCTGGGGCTGACTGGTATGGCTTCTCTCTTGCTGTCCTTCAATCTGGTGGAGGCGCTCCCCCAAACGTACTAGATCTGCCTGGATCTGGCACAGTGGAAAGGCTGCCAACAGACCCTGCAGCTGGGGCAGAGGGTTCGAATCCGTGTTTCTAGCAGGGATTTCCTCGTCAAGTGCTCGTATCGCTGGCGTTCGTCCGGAGGCACGCTCGTTGCTCTCCTCCAGTGTAGCTCTCGCTAAAACCTCCTCAAAAGTGCGGGGATTATGTGACAGTATGAACCGCTTGAGCCGCGGGACCAGGCCCGCCAAAAACTGGGCAAGGCGCATCTGATCGCCGATTCCCTGATCCTCGCTGTCCATGTTCCTTCCTGCTGTTCCCAAAAAATGATAGGCCCGGGTCCGAATGCGGGCAGCATACTCCCGGACACTCTCGTTCGCCGCTTGCTGACAGCTTGTGAATTCGTGCAGGCGGGTAGCTAATGGCACCTCACTGTCGAACCTTTCCAACACCGCCCTTTTGAAAATGCCAAAATCCTCTTCGTTCCTTAATTCCGGGGATTGGTTAACAAATTCCGCGGCGGCTCCTCGCAACTTCGAGAGGGCAATGATTGCCATCTCGCTCGGCTGCCATCGTGCGATCCTCCCTACTCCCTCTACTTGCTCGAAAAACGCTGCAGCAGTGCGGCTACTATCTCCTTCATATGGGTTTACTAAATTCACGAACCCCGCCAGGAGAGGTTCTGTCGTTGGGGACGGCTCCTGGGTGGGTGGCGCACTCGCATCCTGACTCTCCATTACTTCGGGGTCTTCCTCACTACGCCAATAGTGTACTGAGTGTTGTGCTGTATGTTGGGTTTTTGTGTCTCCAAAGTGCAATGGAGGCTCACACAGAAATGCAACTTAACGGTAAGACACAAAATCACTTATCTAGAATATAATAATGTAGCAGTCCCTAGTCGAATCTCTAGTACTCCCTTCATACATTCTACTCCTGGGCCTAGCTATAATCTTATACTTATCTTAGAACTAAAACATTTAATCCAATATTACTTCACTATATTCCAAAATAAAACTTGTTTCAACAGATGATCCTGAAATTCCTAACTCAAACATGATATACAATCCTCACTAAAAACACTATCTTACTTTCTAATATACACTTCATAACATTCCACATATCACAATATTTCACTGTTATTTTTAACATTCTCAACCTTCTTAACATTCTGCCACTGCCACATTTTAACACAATAATTATGTAATCTATATATATGCTCTTCGATTTCTAGCAGCAATAACCCTCAGGTTCGAATATCCTGGTCACGGGGAACCAATTTGCCGTGAACCCCTCTTTCGTATTAGGGTGGTCCGACATTAATGTTTGACTCGTTTCCTAATATTTGGCCGTGCTTCAATTGCGCTGATTACCGAAGGGGCACTCTTTCCATAGTAACCCAGGAACTTTACTTACAATAATGAAAAATGCAGATGAGTCATGTTTTACCAGTTACACGCAATTTATTAACAAACAGTATTATTTAACATTCTCTTTCACAACTTACGCCCTTCGTCGGGGTACAACTTCTTTTACACCGCGTTTAGGCAATGTCCTGCCTTTACAATGGGGAGCCAAGGAATTTCTCTGGCAAAGTCCATCTGTTAAGTCCGAGCTACTAGCTCCAAAGTCATGTTCCGTAGTCAGTTTCTGGAACACGGTGGCAGACCGACAACAGTATTTGAGAGGAAAACACAGATTTACAAATGATGGTGACCCATACCTGTTTTACGTAGCCGCTGCAGAAGCCTTGGATGGGGAGTCCGGAACCGTTGACTGGAAGTTCATCTGCCTAATCTCGGCCACACAAAGGAGGTTCGCACTCATTCCTCGCAGGTGCTAGCATCGTTCGTTGGGTGGAGGGAGAGAGACTGCTCGACCGGACTGCGAGACGAGAGGAGACAACTCACCAAGACGAGCGACACGAGGCAAAAGACACACTTTCCTCTCACTATTCATCCTTGCCGCATTTTCCCGCCGCAACCTCTAGCGGTGGTCAGCGCGGAAAGCTGACGCGGGCACTGGATATTGGTCGCAGATACTGGAGCCAAAGTCGCTCCGCCTTCTCTGGGGCCTTTGATGTTGAGCGCAATTTCAGTCCAGAAGTTTCTACACCCGGGGCGATGGTCGCCACCGGTGGCAGCCGGCGTCAGGGACAAATTCGTGGAAACTTGGTGACCAAAACAAGTCTTTGTTCACCATAGACGAAATCATATCCTAGGACCTTTTGGGCCCCCCCCCCCCCAAGTCGTGTCTGCAGGATTAATTCCTGTGGGCACGACAGTATCTCCAAGAAAGTGCCCAAGAATTTCCCAGCTTATGTTTCGTTTACTGATGAGGCCAGTTTTACTCGGGATGGCGTATTCAATCAGCACAATGCGCATTTGTGGGCTGACGAGAACTCCCACGAGATGCGCACCCATGCAGCGCAACATTGTTTCGCAGTAAATGTGTGGACAGGTTTGGTCGGCGACTGCTTAGTCGGGCCATACCTTTTACCATCCCGCATGACTTCCGCGAAGTATCTGATCTTGAACAAGTTCCACCAGGATTACTTGCCCATGTCCCAGCAAATGTGAGACGCAACATGTGGTTTCAACATGATGGGGCGCCTCCCCATTAATCACTGTCTTGTGTCCTTTCAGATCTTGTACCTCTGCTACCACTTTCCCATGACGTTTCCGGTTATGGGTTCCTATGCAACTCTCATTCCTTTAGATGCTATCTACCTCCCCTAAAAGTTTGTACCTATATTTTTGAGACACCCTGTATATATGTCATATTAACGTTGCTATAAAAAAAATACTCCCTCAAGCAGCTGTTTGACAGAGAGGTTTGACAGTTTGTTCACTATAATAGGTTTTGTGAGGATGGCAAGACCTCAGCAGAAAGACAACAGAAACATTCATGCCTTATCAGAATCTCGAACCCAGATCCCTTTTTAATCAGTAGACAAGCACATTAACCATACACACTACAATGTATAAATATAATCTTTACGACACGATTTTTGCGTGGCGCACTTCTTCACATCACTGCCATTTATTTCCTGAGTCAGACTCGTCACTGCATTCGTCTATTTTATATATTTTATTATTTTTGAATTACCCAATTTTAAAATCACATCTAACTCCTCTTTTAAAGTTGTTGTCTTTTTCAATTTTGAAAAACAAAGTTCTTAAATTCTTCATAAAATTTTCCAGACAAGAAGTTTCTTTAAAAATTTTAGGATCTCTAAAGTGGCGGATTAAGGTATCTGAAGACTCTAGATTAGGGGTTCTCAACGTGGGGTACGGGGTAAAATTTTTAGGGGTACGCCGTGAGAGCTGTTTCACTGATTACCCCCTAAAATGTTTATAATTTTATAAGATTTGTTAAATTGTTTATGCCATTTTTTGTGTTTATCGATATATGTAATTTATGAATAATCTTATTATTAATTTATGAATACCTCTTCACACACATTTTTGTTTATTTTATGCCATCTTAAAGAGCAGTAAAAATTGTTCTCAAATTTTTTCAAAGAATATCGCATAGCTGGAAATAAATATATTAATATTGATGTTGATAAAAGGTTGTTTTTAATTAGAAAAACTGGGTTCCTCAATACCTCATCTTTAGGAGTGAAAAAAGTATCAGTTACAGATGAAGTGGCCAATTAGGCTTCAATATTACATATAATTTTAATAATTCGCAAAAAAAGATTTTAGACTTTTCTCGAAATATTTTTCGTTTTGCATTACAGCGAAGATCCGCCCTCTTCCTCTCTCCGTTTCACAGCTCCGGCTAGAAGACCTACTCCCCAAGACCCACGAATTTCAATTCCATTATTTTATATTTTCCTCTAACCAATTCACCACGTTTGACCATGGTTCGTAGCCTAATATTTTTCGATTAAGAATCAACTCCCGAGCAGCCTCGAGATAAGATTTCGTGACCAGACTACCGGGAAATCTCCCGGTGGCCCAGTCCGCCACTGTCCACAGCTAAATCACAGGGCTATAAGCGAAAGAAGAATCGTCTTCTCTCCTCTCGGAACTGCATTCTGCTTCTCTCAAATCGTGTCCTTCTCCTTCCCAAACGTCCCAAGTCACCCCACTCAAGGCAATAACTTGCCCTTCGGTCAGATGAGAATCAGTTCTATCACCCACACAAGGTCAACTCGCTGCTGTCCACTTTCTCCTCGCCCCTTTTACAGGTAGAACAAATGTGCGAGGTGTCACAGCAATAACACTTTACCTCCGCATCCCCCCCCCCCCCGGGCCCTTTCGATTGCTTGCGGATCAACCTGGCACAGATTTATCACATCTAATTCTTGTTGTTGATTACACCAATTGAAGTAGGGGTTCGGTTACCAGATCCTGCCCACTTCCCCTTTCAATTAGAGTTTATCTGGCTGAGATGAGCCAGATAAAACTCTTTCAGTCGGCTCAGTTAGTAATCCTCTTGAATACACTACCGAAGTCCGATGCCAAAGTCGTTTGCAATGATACTTCATTGCAAACGACATGACCAGTCGATACACCGCAACATACAAGATACAAATGCTTTGTACAATCAACACATTTGTACAAATGCAAATACAAACATCCTTTACTAACCTAGCTCATGGATCCCACTGCTGACGCCAAATTGTCAACGACACTATCATAAATTCATTGAAACCGTGGGCCCCTTGCATTTAATCGAAAAGTATTTAATACGTTGAGATACATGAAAGTCAGAAAATTGGCATGAATTATCAAAGACTAGAATATGAAGAACGCATTTATTATTCACATAACATAACTATATTTACAATAATATACAAGGTCAGCCTTCCACTAAGGCCTTAATTTAATACTGATCAAGGGCTCCATGTCTGGGCTTGACACACTAGCCCTTGACGACCCACTGCTGCTCGTTGCATCTTCAACGACACTGCTGATAATGGAAATAACCAATTACAGAGCTACGGTCTGCTTCCAGCGGTTACCGAGAAAGGTGTGAAACATAAAGTAGTACTGAAATGCGACCAGCTGTGCTGCTTCTATGCGAGAAATTTCAGGTGGCTGAATATGGGAAGTGGGACTTTTGCTGTGCGATACGATGACCAATGGAATAGCCATGAAGCAAGTTTTTTTGTACACTTCTAGCTCGACTAGCTTGGCAAACTGATGCTTCTGTTTATTATACAGTGTAATATAAGAGGAAAAATTCCAAGAATATTGTATAAATGTAAAACTTATGTCTGAATAAATTTATGAAATTTACAAAAATATTTTTACCTTCATGTTAAAACGTTTATATTATATTAATCTTTTTTTTAATTAATGAGAATTTCGAGGGATGCATTTCTTTCGTTGCTTTCATCGCGACATCGCCACTGGTATTTACTCTTGATACATAATTCCTAATATATGTATTTTTTACAATTACATTTTAAAATAGAGCGTTTCAAATGAAGTCACTGTTTTGCGAATTATATACGAAATGAAGTTATTTTCTCCTCTGTAGTTTTGTTTCTCAATGGTAACCCTCTTGCCTGCGCTTGCGTTGAGATTTATCTCCGCAAAACTTTCTGCCCTGCCCTTCGTCAAATTGGATGGCTTTTACGGGAGGCTACCATCTGTCTCTCAACAGCTGTTCCAGTGGGTCCCCTCCCTCCAACCTTCTCTGAGCCCTCGGGGTTCTTGTGACCTGACCATTTAATCGATTGTGTGCAAAAAAAGTGCTGCTGAGAGGTAAAACAACTCCAACCCAACGGCAAACCAAAAAACTTCGTTTGAATATTTTTAAAGCTAAATATTTTATAACTCATAGCTGATACTAGCTGTTCACATGATAAGCTAGTTTACCCATTTTCCAATGATTAAGTTTCGCTCAGTGGATTTACTTTTCTCAATTCCTAGTCATCAGCACGAAAACTGTATCTCTAGTTTTTTCACATGTGGTCCATGTTTTAAACTACTTGCTGCATAAAACTGATAATAATAGGGATTGACTCATTGGAACATCCATTGCTGTAACTTGGGTATTTGCAATTTTGTTAAAGGAGAGTACGAAAACATCCAAAGAGGGACTTGCGGAACACCAAGACATCCAAGGAAAGATTTAGTGAGGAACAATGGGCATCAGAAGACAGACTTAATAAGCATCAATGATAATTGATGATTTTACAATTTAACTGCTCACTCCAGTTGTTTAACAACTGGAATGAAATATTTTTATTTTTAAGTATAGGCATCCCTTGAAACGCGGGATGGGAGTGGCTGAGTCGGTAATGCGCCAGACTGGTAACTTGTAGTTCCCACGTTCGAGTCTCGCCTGTGGCAACATTGAGATGTATCTACACAAAACGCACGCAATTCCTTTGCTGAGGAATGGGACTGGAAAGGCCGCCTCTCTCAGATGGGAGGTTAAGACATGGCTCTATGTGCAGGAGAGCCATACCTTGCACGCTTTAAAGAACACACTGGATGATATTGATGGGAGGCTTTCATTTGAATAGTTGTCCAGTGGGTCTCATTCCACCAACCTTCTCTCAACTCTTGGGATCCTTGTAACCTGTGCAAAAAAAGGGCTGCTCAGAAATAACCCAACCCTCGAGATACTCTCATTCGAGATATGCGATTTCTCTAATACGTCACGGAAAAATTAAACGACTTGATTGAAGATCCGTGGTCTTTACTCGGTCATCCGACGAATCAGAGTCATGGTCTAGACTTCTTTTACTTTCTACTTACACGAACCCTCCTTCTCGGGATTTTGAGAGGCGATAATCTCATCCAGGGGCGTAGGTTGGGGGGAGACTCCCCTCCAAAGTTAATCGGAGTTAGCAAAATTCGAAGTGACTTTCAATTCTGAAAATTGGGATTTTGTTTCTAAAATTAAGGAGAGTTAGCAAAATATAGGGTAGTTGTCAAAATCGAGGCAACTTGACAAAATCTACGAGAGTTGGCAAAAACTAGGGCGGTTGGCAAAATTCGAAGCTACTTGTTAAAATACAGGTGAGTTGTGAAATTTGGGATTGATTTTGTGAAATTAAGCAGAGTTCACAAAATCTTGGGAAGTTGGCAAAATTCAGGTGAGATGAAAAAATTGGGATCTTTTTCTGAAAAATGATGGCCAGTTGGTAAAATCGAGGCAATTTGGCAAAATCTAGGAAAGTTGGCAAATTTCGAAGCCACTTGGTAAAATACAGGCAAGTTGCAAAAATTGGGATTGTTGTTGTGCAATTAAGGAGAGTTGGCAAAATTCGAAGTGACTTCGCATAGGGAGATGTATAAATAGAGAGATGTATAAAAAGAGAATTCGAAGTGACTTCGCAGGGGAGATGTATAAATTAAGATTTTTTCAGTAAAATTTTGGAGAGTTGGAAAAATCGAGGGAACTTGGCCAAATCTAGGTCAGTTGGCAAAATTCGCAGGCACTTAGTAAAATGCTCATGAGTTGCGAAAATTGGTATTTGTTTTGTGAAATTAAGGAAAGTGGACAAAATCGAGAAAACTTGGCAAAATGTAGGGAAGGTGCCAAAATTCGAAGTGACTTGGGAATATTCAAGTGGGAATTTGAGGAGCTGCCAAACCCCTCCCCTCCAACCAAGTAGCGAAATTCTTGTATGCCCCTGAGGGGGACATAATTTATGTAATGGTCTTATTATTTATTTTCTTCTTCGTCGGAAAAATTTGATTTCTGAGTTGAAATATTTTCATTCTTTCCCCCCAAACCATTGTCCTTCGCTATGCTCCTGATCTCATCTGAACAAATCCAGATGTCAGCTATTCTTTAACATTTTGTTTAACTCTCCTGATTCTGATCTTATATTTTTAGTACGTGGAGTAAAATAATTATATATATACCGAAGAGCCAAAATATTATGACCAGCGCGTCTTTATGCAAATCGAATCAATTGAAGGTAAACGATGGGCGAGTGTGAAGGTCATGAAACGGTATAAATAAAAATAACACCTGATACTGAGCTCTGTTAATCAGTCTTATTCTTGTTCTTTAGATGGGAAAGTCAAATGGACTTAAGTGAGTTTGACAAAGACCAAATTGTAATGGTCAGACGACTGGATCAGAGCATTTTCGAGACGGCAAGGCTTATAGGGTGCTCACGGTCAGCCGTGGTTAGTACTTTCAAAAAGTGGTCCGAGGAGGGGAAAACCACGAACTTCCAGCAAGGTGTGGGCTGACAACGGCTCATTGATGCTAGAGGTGGGCGAAGGCTATCCCATACGGTAACTCTTGTAAGTTACTCTTAACTTTTGTAAGTTACTAATACGGAAAAAGCCAAAAGAAGGTATACTGTGGCGCAAATCGCCCGTAATTTGAATGCTGGTGACAATGTGTGATTATGTGTGATTATGTGTCGCAACACATAATACATCAAACCCTGCTAAAAATGGGGCTACGTAGCCGCATGCGGCTCCAGGTGCCCATGCTAACTTCGGTTCACCGTCGAAAGTGCCTAAAATGGGCATGTGAGCATCAAAACTGGACCTTGAGTGATTGGACGAAGGTCATCTGGTCCGATAAATCTCGTTTCCTGTTGCACCATGTGGACGGCCGGGTAGGTGTGCGTCATTTAACTGGGGAAGTGTTCGCACTAAGGTTCACTGTGGGACGAAAACAAGTCGGTGGAGGAAGTGTAATGCTTTGGGCAATGTTCTGTTGGGAATCCCTGGGTCCAGTCATTCATGTGCAGGGAACTAAAACATCTACCACCTACCTAAACATCATTGCAGACCAGGTACATCCTTTCACGCAACGGTATCACCCCTCTAGTAGTGCCTTCTTTCAGCAAGATAATGCGCCATGACACACTGCACGGATTGCTCGAGAATGGTTTGCGGAACATGAGGAAGACTTCCAGGTATTGCCCTGGCCTCCAAATTCCCCAGACATCAATCCAATCGAGCATCTGTGGTTTGTGTTGGAATAGCATATCCGATCTGCGGAAGCTCAACCACGTAACTTACAAGAGTTAAAGGATCTGCTGGTAACGTGAGATACAGATACCAAAAGACACCTTTAGAAATCTTGTAGCGCCCATTTCTCGCCGGGTAAGAGCTGTTTTGGCGGCACGTGGAGGACCAACATCATCATATTAAGCAGGTGGTCATAATGTTTTGATTCTTCGGTTTTATATATTGTATGGAGTTTCTATTATAAATGTAACTAGCAGCTGACGAGATATGTAAATATTAGAATGAAAGTTTTGAGGTAGGAACACATTATTCAGTATATAGAAGGTTATATGGAAAAATTCTTCCCGAGATGCGCTTGGTTTTACAAGATCACATCGATGACGGAAGTTAAGGGAAATCCTCAAGTTTAAAGATTATAGAAATGTGGAATGCAGACTGCTTTGTTTTAATGAAACAGAAGAGCAGTTGTATTTTCTTTTGCTGGTTACAAAAAGTTCTTTAGTTTTTTAACTCGATAGGTAGTGTTGTCAGTAGCAACAGCAGATTAAATGTTGCTTTTCGCGCTCTCTTAGCAGCAACGAAGGAGCACTTCTAGGAGCCCTTAGAGTCGGATTCATTTGACTCTCAGCGGCATCTTTTCTCTCACAATGGGCTAAATGACTACGCCACAATGACTCAATGAAAGGGGTTGGGGAAGGAATCCAACGGAGAGCAGTGGCGAGCATCTATCATGTTTGGTGGGGCACCTGGACCAGCACAGGCAGGGCCCGGATGTAGGGGAAAAAAGTTGGGCAGATGCCTGATATTGAACTGAATAGAATCTGAGTGAAAAGGCATTTCGCAATGCATATATACCTTTTGCTTTTCAGTTATTCTCAAAACGCATATTTTAAAAAAGGAAAAAAAAAAACAAATTCCGAATGGCGTTCTTTTTCTCGCTACCTGACTTCAGCATTTGGCCGCGCCACTATAATTATTACCTATTTATAATATATATGCAGTTTCCCTCTCCGTTCTATTGTTACTTTAAAAACCTATTCGTGAAAAATATGTCTAATATATAAGAGTACTATTCTTTTTGACTCCGTTCCGATTATAAATTTATATTTATTGCTTTAAGCTGAATTACTTGTCGTAAATTTTAATTTGGATAGTTTTATATAATAAATTAATATTGTAATGAAATATAATAATTTACAGTATTAATTTATTATACATATATTTTTATTATTATCATATCTATTAATTTACTTTACAACGAATTGTAAAAAACTGATATGGTAATAAAATGAATTATAAAATAAATGACTTGAGAAACAAACTGCCATGAGAACTCCTATTTGTTTGGATGGAAGCGGAGAGTTCCGTTGGGGTGGTCACCCAACAGAGTTCGATGCTTTTGAATCGCACTCTGCCAGCTGACCAATGTTCTTTCGGCGACCTAGATCTCAGCCTTGCGAGTTTCGGGGCTACGCAGTGCGCAAGCCATTGCCATCAAAACATCAATTACTTAGCTGCAACTTTTATTACCATTTGGGAGTCGTAACGTCATCATTATCAGGATTCGCATTTTATTTCTTCAGATTTCTACGTTTTTTTTAACGTGGATGTTATTCTATACCAAAGCCAGATGGGTAATAGTGGCAAAAAATTATTAAACATATTTATATTTCATGCATTTTTCAAGAATTTCTTAAAAAACTTCTAAAACGGAGGTCGAAATGTTACAGAGTAATGGAAAGCTATCCCCCCTCTAATTTCCCTGACCTTTCTCTGATCCGGGCCTGGATTCCATTAATACGATATCGGTTTAATGCAATTTTTGAAGTAGCACTGGTTATCGACTAACACGCCTGGTCTTTGGTTTTAACTCGATTAGTTTTTCATTTCCGATAACATTTTATTTTCATGCATTTATAACTCAAAACATGCATGAAATTTAAATATGTTTAAGAATTTTTTTCCACTATTACCTATTTGGCCCTGGTATCGGGTCAAAACGAAAGGAGGGGGGGGGGTCTGCCCTACCCTCTTTCAAATTGCTAGTAAGTGTAACAAAGGCAAAGATTATTAACTTGTTTATATTTCATGCAGTTTTCAAGACATTTTCCAAAGACCTGTAAAAAGGAGGTAGGAATGTAATACTGCAGGGGAGGATTTCAGAATTCCCTCCGCGATTTTTTTCTCTCGATCCGGACCCAGTTAAAGGTCATTGCTACTTGTGGCGCGTGGAGTTGGAGCGATTGCGAACAAAATGTCAGCCATCTTCGTTACTCAACGATATTTTTACAACAAATGTACATAAACAACAAAAAACTCAAAGCATTAATCAAAATGCAATAATCGAACGCATCCCCCATTAATTACGTCATTTCTTAAGAAATTTATATTCGACTAACACGATTTTATCTTACACGAATTTGTAGAAGAACGCATCTATAGTGTTAGTCGGTGTATACTATTTTGAGTTCTTTTTCTGTGGACATAAATTACTATGCAAAGAAAACTCAAATAATAAGCTTTATTTGGCTACACAAAGAGTATTTTGTAAATATACAGCAAAAGGATCTCCTTTAGAAGAAAGCCTCAAATCGTTGCATCGATTCTAGCAATCCGTATGAGGATTTGAAATATATATTATTACAGGATTAGATACGTGAGGAGCATATTTTTTCTGTCTACATTTATATATATATATATGGATATATTTGTGATTTAATGATATATATATTATCACAACACATACGACACTGAGAAATTCATTGGTAATAATCATCTCTACATTTGGGTGCTAAGCAGAAACCTTTCTTGCTGTCCGGTGTTAAGAACAAAATGCTGGAAGGGACAGTCTTATTAGAGGTATGGTGTGACGCCATTCCAGTTCACCGTGGCTCCTTGCCATCTGGAAAATGAAAACTTTCAGTCACCGATTTAAGAGTAGTAATGAAACATGAATATATATACATAATTCGCATATTTATTTATAACTGCACTGGTGCTCAAAATTAAAGGGTAATGTATAAATTCGTACATAAATCGAAGTATTTTTAATAGGAATGCAATGAAATTTGGTAAAAAGGTTTACTATTACATTACAAATGTGAATCAAGCAGAAGAAAATCATAATCGTATAATGTGTATGCGTTGAGATCATAATCGGAATTCAATTACGAAATTGACATTAAGGAGCAGTCGATGAAACAATACTTAAAGTCTGTTATGTACGACAAGCAGTATGTTAATATTTAGTGCGATCACCCCTGACAGTCATGCAAGCTCAAGCAATGACTTCTCATAGTGTTTATGAGGTCTTGAGGGATTAATGACCATTCCTTGACAAGTGCTGTTCTGAGTTCATGGAGTGTTCTGGGAGGTGGAGTGTCAATGGGAGATAGGGAACCCCAAGACAAACCTTTTTCATCGATGAATGTATGTCCGCTGACGTAACCCTTTGTTACTAGAGGACGCTGTTTGGCGTCCTGCAATTGTCTGGAGGGGCGGAGTGGGAATGGAGAACGGACTTGTTTTTGCCGTCAGCATTCGTAAATCAGACATGTTGCGTGTAACATAGAGTGTTTCACGACTGCTGAGATGGCTGACATGCATCTGGCGCAGTGTTGTCTAACTTCTCTAAGACCGCGGGCCATTTTTTCCTTTGCCAATTTGTCAAAAAAAGAATAGTATAGGATAGGTAATTGAAAGTCAGTTCATGTCACCTCAAAAAACTATTTTCTTTATACGAAAAATAATAAGTAATAATAAACCTCAAAAAAATTATTTTCTATATACGAAAAATAATAAATACGTAGTAATGAACCTCAAAAACCTAAAAAACTATTTTATTTATACGAAAAATAATAAGTACCTAATAATAAACCAATATAAATTTTCTAAACCTTATCAAATATTTAATAAATTTAATGGGAGCATTGTGGCTATAGTTGTTGGGCAATAATTTGTTTTACGTCCATATCGATTTTTGTTGTTGTGAGCTGAAGTATATGTTCAACTGTAGAGTCCTTCAAGCAGTTTCTGTTCCTTGATTTATATAATTCATATCAGAAACCTCTTAGAACTCTTTACAAGTTTCAAAATGAATTAAATTGTTTTCCTGCAAATTTGACTTCAGCAATTGTAGTTTGTTTCTAAACCCAGTAACATGATTATGAAGACAGCACAAGTTTCGATCTTTTCTTTGTAAGGTTTATTCAAGACATTTAAATAACCTGCAATGTTTGTTAGGAAAGCAAGTGAACATAGAAAATTTTCATCAACAAAACTTGCTGTTAAATCTCTATCGGTGCCCACTTCTGTGAGAAAAAGATGAATTTCTTTTCGAACTGTAAATAATCTCTTGAGGCATTTCCCGGCATTTAACCAGCGAATATTGCTATGCAAAAGCAGATCGCCATACTCAGTATGCAGTTCGTCCAAAAAAGCTTTAAACTTTCCGTTTAAGAGAACGATTTCCGCCAAGAATTAAATTTCAATTTTGATAACGTTTTCTATTACGTCATTTCGTTTCAGCGAAATGCCACACAAAGTCTCCTGGTGCACAAACAGCGCAGCATTCGACAATGCATGCCATATGCATGCGCAGTGAGTGCGACTCGTGCTGTCGTTAGATGCTTCTTATCACTGCAGCTTCATAAAAAACATTTGTTTGATGACGCCGCACCGCTCTTAAAAGGTTTCAGAAGTTTGTCGATCGGCTTAGGAATGTTTTGTAAATTTTATAGAATGAGCAAGTCGAAGATTGCATATCACATATATTGAGCAAGTCGAAGATTGCATATCACATATATTGAGCAAGTCGAAGATTGCATATCTTTATATTTATATATTGAGCAAGTCGAAGATTGCATATTTCTCAACTTATATTGTAAAGTAATATAAGTTGAGAAAAATTATAAGGTGGATACAGATATTTATTTAAAATTTCAAGTAAAACTTTGATTTTGTTCGCGGGCCACAAAAATCCTTGTGCGAGCCGTATGTGGCCCGCGGGCCGCTAGTTGGACAGCGCTGATCTAGCGTATGGGGCTGCCAATGGAAACGGAATAGCTGCTGTGAGGTTGTACCAATAACGTTTCCCAAACAGACGTGTGCCAAACCACCAAACGTTTGTGCTTTTGCACCGGCAACTGCGAGAAAATGGAACATTCCATGTAAACATGCATGACACTGGTCAGGAGAAAACCATGTGCACTCCTGACATGGAAGAAGAGATCCTAAGGTAGATTGAGAACAATCAGGCACAAGCACGCGAACTATTGCTTGTAGCCTCGGTGTGAACCACGCTTTCGTGAGGAGAGTGTTGCACAAGCAGCAGTTACATCCGTTTCATCGTCAGAGAGTCAAAACATTGCAACCTCAGGATTACCCTCTTCGTGTGGAATTCGTGAGCTGGTTTCTATAGCAGAGTGTGGTGCGGCCTGATTTTTCGGATCATGTGCTCTTCTCAGATGAGGCCTCTTTCACACCTGAGGGTGTGTTTAATGTGCACATTTCTCCTGTTTGGGCCCACGAAAATCCAATGGCGCATGGTCATCAACAACGGTTCGCCGTCAATGTTTGGGCAGGTATCGTCCATGGCATTTTGATTGGGCCATATCTGCTGCCTACCCGACTCAACTGGCAGACGTATAGGGTATTTCTTGAAGAAACGATTGCCGGAACTGCTGGAAGATGTTCCCGTGGCTATTCGCAGATGAATATGGTTTCAACACGACGGGGATTCCAGCACACTTCAGCGATGATGTGCGGGATTTTCTGAATATTCCTTTTGGGGGACGATGTATAGGCCAGGGTGGACCCAATGTCTGGCCACCAAGATCGCCCGATTTAACATGTATCGATTTCTTCCTCTGGGGACACACGAAGAACCTCGTGTACAAGACTCCCATTGACTCAGATGAAGATCTCGTCGCAAGAATCGCTCTCACCGCTGCAACTGTTAGAGAAATTCCGGGAATCTTTCAATATGTATGACAATCAATGTTTCGACGCTGTCATTCATGAAATGCCTTTGCCGGTCCCAACTTTGAGCACCTTCTTTAAATAAACATGTTGTTCGCACTTCTTTCCATTCATTTATGTACCAGCTCCACCGATATTTCTGTCAGCGCCCTCTAGCACCGAAGGGTTACGTCAGCGGACATACATTCATGGACGAAAAAGGTTCGTCTTGGTGTTCCCTATCTCCCACTGAAATTTGTACAGATAGTTTTGAAACACCCTGTATACGTTTTTGTCGATTGCCCTTTAATTTTGAGCACCAATGAACATTCAGGGCATAGTAAGAAAGTACAAAATCCGGGATAGACCAAAATATACTCAAGGAGACAGGGGATGGGAAGCGGGGTGGTCTTGAACTTTACGTTTGCATTTACTTGTTTTTAACACATTTATTATTGTATTAAATGCAATTTTTTACACTGTAATAATATATATATAACACACAGCGAATAAAATATATGTTGCACCTATATTGATTTTTTTCTTTTAAATATATCGCAGGGTTGATACATTTTGTTTTACCTTTGAGCAGCGCTACTTCTGCATACAACAAGGGTTAAATGGCTAGGCCACAGAGTTCAGAAAAAGGTTGAGGAAGGGAATCCACAGGATAGCTGTTAGGGGAGAGATGCCATCTCTTCGTGAAAGCCACCCAGCGTGTTCTTTGGCGTGCATAGAGTATGGCTTTCGAGTACATGGGGCCATGGCTTAATGTCCCATCCAATGGATTATCTCTCCAAGCCCAGTGATGTCCCCATTCTCAATGAGGGCAGAAAGGGAGTTAGAGAAAAGAATTTTAAAAGCAAGCAGATTGGAGTTGGAACCTGCGGAACTGCAGATTACGAGCTTAATACGCTAACAACAACGGAGCCCAGCTCCCGAAACAATCACATAAATAAAACACAACTTCCGATGTTTAATTCGATCGTATTGTGTTAATTATGATAAAAAAATTAAATATATGCCACAGAGTTATTATATACAATAAATTACATGAATTATGTAATATTAAAGTATAACAATAATAGGCAGTCAAAATTAAATTTGAGATTAAAATTTGAATTCCATAAATATTTCAAAATATTATTATTAAAAATTATTATTCAAGGATAAATGATGCATTTACTTAAATTTTGCACTTGAGTGCATGGTCGAATCTTGGGTGGTGGTGGCAGGGGGTATGGCCCTTCGCTTGGGTGGTGGTGGCAGGGGTATGGCCCTTCTCTTGGATGGTTGTGGCAGGGGGTATGGCCCTTTTCTTGGGTGGTGGTGGCAGGGGGTATGGCTCTTCTCTTGGGTGGTGGTGGCAGGGGGTATGGCCCTTCTCTTGGGTGGTGGTGGCAGGGGGTCTGGCCCTTCTCTTGGGTGGTGGTAGGGGGTTTGGTCCTTCTCTTGGGTGGTGGTGGTAGGGGGTATGGCCCTTCTCTTGGGTGGTGGTAGGGGGTCTGGCCCTTCTCTTGGATGGTGGTAGGGGGTCTGGCCCTTCTCTTGTGTGGTGGCAGGGGGTATGGCCCTTCTCTTGGGTGGTGGTAGGGGGTATGGCACTTCTCTTGGGTGGTGGTAGGGGATGTGGCACTTCTCTTGGGTGGTGGTAGGGGGTGTGGCACTTCTCTTGGGTGGTGGTAGGGGGTGTGGCCCTTCTCTTGGGTGGTGGTAGGGGGTGTGGCCCTTCTCTTGGGTGGTGGTAGGGGTATGGCCCTTCTCTTGGGTGGTGGTAGGGGGTGTGGCCCTTCTCTTGGGTGGTGGTGGCAAGGGGTATGGTCCTTCTCTTGGGTGGTGGTAGGGGATATGGCCCTTATCTTGGATGGTGGTGGCAGGGGATATGGCCCTTCTCTTGGGTGGTGGTGGCAGGGGGTATGGCCCTTCTCTTGGGTGGTGGTGGCAGGGGGTATGGTCCTTCTCTTGGGTGGTGATGATAGGGGGTATCGCCCTTCTCTTGGGTGGTGGTGATAGGGGGTATCGCCCTTCTCTTGGGTGGTGGTGATAGGGGGTATCGCCCTTCTCTTGGGTGGTGGTAGGGGGTCTGGCCCTTCTCTTGGGTGGTGGCAGGGGTATGGCCCTTCTCTTGGGTGGTGGTAGGGGGTCTGGCCCTTCTCTTGGTTGGTGGCAGGGGGTCTGGCCCTTCTCTTGGGTGGTGGTAGGGGGTCTGGCCCTTCTCTTAGGTGGTGGTAGAGGGTCTGACCCTTCTCTTGGGTGGTGGTAGGGGGTATGGCACTTCTCTTGGGTGGTGGTAGGGGGTGTGGCCCTTCTCTTGGGTGGTGGTAGGGGGTATGGCACTTCTCTTGGGTGGTGTTAGGGGTTGTGGCCCTTCTCTTGGGTGGTGTGGGGGGTGTGGCCCTTCTCTTGGGTGGTGGCAGGGGGTATGGCCCTTCTCTTGGGTGGTGGTAGGGGTTATGGCCCTTCTCTTGGGGGGTGGTAGGGTGTGTGGCCCTTCTCTTGGGTGGTGGTAGGGGTGTGGCCCCTCTGTTGGGTGGTGGTGGTAGTGGTAGGGGAGGTATGGCCCTTCTCTTTGGTGGTGGTGGTAGGGGGGTATGGCCCTTCTTTCAGAATGCTAGTAAGGATAATCTAAACCCTAATAATTTTCCCTTACCTGAGAAAGCGGAGGAATTAACTGTTATTTCGAGACAATAGAGAAATAATTATGCAAACAGTACGACATAACGGATGACTTGAAAGGAATGTTAGTACATCGATTGATAGAGGAGAGACTGCGAAAACCTTTTTACTCTGTTGACTGAGGAGGAAATTCAGGATTATGAAAAAATAAAATCTGCCGTATTAAAAGACAGCCAGTTGACTCCGTTGGAGTACAAAAGGAAATTCGATACTATGTTTAAGTTTTGTACCTAAATCTGTCTCCTCTTATCAGACTCAGTTCTCATCACTGATGAAATGCCATTTGAATTATTTTCTGATGAGTTGGGAAGCAGATAATTTCCAGAAATCGGAAGATTTAATGTTACCTGAGAAGATTAAAGACCTATTGCTAGCAGATGCGAAAAAACACATTATGTTGCAGGAGAATGGGTCTTGGAAGAATTACCATGAAATTGCCGAAATTGCAGAGATTTTTCTTCAGGGACAGAGAACATGCAATATTAATTATCGGGAGAAATTTAAATCGGAAAATAAAGAAAACAGAATTGACCATTCAGTTACAAAATTAAATTCTAATCAAATTAATTTAGGACAAAACTTGAACACGCAGTAAAAATTGGTGGAACACAAAAGTGGCGATTTTAAAAGAAAGCAGAAGAAATTATTCTTCGAGAACCTGCTTTATTTGGAACCAGAAGAGGCATTTCGCTATAGACGAGGGATTCTCAACGTGAGGTACGCGGTAAAATGTTTTGGGGTACTCCGTGAGAGCTCAAAAATCGCCAGATCTAGTAACAAAGTAAAAATAACCATTGTTATAATATAACTATAGTTTATCTATCTATAAAAGGGGTACGCCAGTTACATACACATTTCCAGGGGGTACGTGAAGAATAAAAGGTTGAGAACCACTGCGCTAAGGAGTGTAGTAAAAACGCTAAAGAGGCTCGAGTTTTTAACGTAGATACTTAGCAGTCTGATCTCGCAGACGCAAGTAGCAGTGCAATTGTCAGGAAAATTACCTCCCAGTTGTTGATGTTGGAATCAAATGTTAAATTTGAAGGTTTCAGCTTCGATAACAGGAAGAGGAGGGGCCCTTGGCAAGACATAGAATCTTTGACGATTCTCTCTGTTCATATAGCGTGGGGATAATTAATTTAAGGCTATCGTAGATTTAGAAACTGAAGTTTCTATCATGAGAGATTCTTTGGTCCCCGAGGGATATATTGTAGGAGATTTCAAAGAAATATTGAGTTGGTTTCTGCTCTCGGAGACCGCATATGGAGGATCCGTTAATCAAGGTCCCTATTAGGCTAGCTACTGATGGAAATCAGGCTGGAGAACATAGAGGGAACTGTAAATGTTTTATACGATAGTGGATGATTTAAATGTTGGCATGCTAATTACTCCGGAATATTTCGGAGCCCTAGAGAAGTTGGTTGGGAACCGCTGCATTGGTATTCTGAGCAGGTACAGGAAAATAGTATAAGCTATGTAAAAAATGATAAATTCTAGTGTGATAGTAAGATCAATTGTGATAAAGCAAATGGCGTGGGTAATGATAAAAGTGAAATGGTGGTTGAAAATGAGAACTACCTATACCTTAGAGATACTTTCCATCCTCTCTCCCTGAAAAGAGAAATTTAAAATTAATTTTAAATATCTGACCTTTATCTTGCTTGGAAGTGCAGAATATCTAGGTTATAACGTTGGAATTTCTGCGTGCGGACGTTTAGAGAATAATCTCTATGAAACGTCCTTACATTCCATGTCCCTGTGGAGAGAAAATGATTGGTAGGATGTTTAATGAGACTAGGTTTATTGAGAGAGATAGAGCAAACAATATCGAACAGCAGCCCTCTAATCGCAGGCATGGGACAAAAATCCATTCCACTACTGCTAAAGGGTTAAGACACCGATGTTGCTAGGAATTTCGGGCACCACCTTTACAAGAGGACCTTTTCCGGAACCAGAATCTAGATAGAAACTGACCTGCCTGCCTCCAGGGTAGGACTGGCGATTTCCAAACCAGCTAAAGTGAGGGTGTTCAGGTACCTGCGATAGCCTCTAATCACGATTATTCACCCGCTGATAGCTGGTGAATCTTGTGCCTCTCCTTCGGTTCCCTTACAGAAGAGAATATCTTTTATGAAAGATAATAACGGACTGTACCACGACAAGGAGCGGTTGGACATTAGGTGCTAGGCTTGACCGGTTTTGTGCATCATCACTGGGGATCCGCACACAGCTCTCCTTCCAGTTAGTACTTAGCTATTATTTTCAGACCTGACAATAGTAAATTGTTTTTTTTTTGTAATATTAAGAAACGCAATTCATAAAATGAATATGAAACGATACATTTTGAAACACTCTTTCCTGTAAATTAATATAAAATGAGAGTTTCAAATTGCTTCCTCCTAAAAATGAGACACCTTTGGAAACAATTCTCACCAAAATATGCAAAAAAGATAAACTTTTAATGTATGAAATTAACTTACTTAGATATAATCATTTTTTCGAGGACAGGAATTTTATAGTCTTCCTCATGGGAAACCTTGCTGAAGCGAGTGTCTGCAAAACAGAATTATTTCTCATAAGAACTATTAACACACGAATTCTTATTAAGCATTATTGCAAGGTCTTTATTATAAAGTAATAAACACAAAAAATAAAATCCCATTATTTGGTACGACACGAGCAGAAGGTATTGGACCAAATTTCACATGTCGTAATTCAAACTATTATAATACATGCAGTTGAAAAATAATATAATATATTATTATTTATTATGAATATGAGAAATTATTACAGTGCAATTTAACATTAACTGTTAGCTTTTTAAAGACAAATAGTCAGCCTAGAATCTTAAAATAATAATATATATCATTATTACTATAAATTTACTTGTAGCGAAATGAAGCTTGTGCGCACTAGATGTTAACATTCAACAATTTTGAATTCTTAACAAAACTGCTTTCAGTCGAATGGGATATGGAACACTATCAAACACTTTAGCATTTAACATTCAACAATTTTCAGTTGATGGAAAAATTATCTTCAGTTGGATGGGATAGGGGACTACTACAAAACACACTAAAGCTAACATTCAAAGGTTTCAGTTGTGGTAAAATTGCCTTCAATCGGATGGGATATAGGACCACTCCCAAAAGCACTAACTATTAACATATAACAATTTTTATATGGTGGGGTTTAATTTAATTTCCTTTAATGATGGTTTTTATGGATTTCTTAAACCTCTCATCTCGCAGCGGTTTCCTTTTACAAAACGCTTAATTTTAATGAAATAATTATCCTGACCATCATGTATCTATATTTATATTGCATGTATAGAGCTAATAAGTATGATGTTCAAGGGTTCCTCTAATAAAGTTTTTCTTTGCTGTTTAAGTTCAGAACTGCTCTGTATAGTGTTTCTCAGAAAAAGTTGTATATTAGAGAGTTTCCTGTATAAAAAACAGAAGAATTGGGATACAGAGTAGTTTGTATCACGACTAAAAAGGAGAAAGCTGAGGATGTATTCGTGATCAGACATTCGTCTTGGTCATGGGAGTATTCAAGAAGGGAGATGTATGCAAGCAATCAAGCTGAGGATGTGTTTAGTCGTCTTGTAACTTTCAGATGCCGGAACTTTATCTGGGAAACTCTACACAGAGCAGTTCTGAAACGTAAAGAAAAAACTTTATTGGAAGGATATACGTGACAGTCAGGATGATTATTTCGTTCAAATTTAGCGTCTTGGAAAAGGAAACCCCTGAGACATGAGAGGTTTAAGAAATCCATAAAAACCATCATTAAGGGGAAAGTATCAAAACGAACTTCTGTGTATCGGTATAATGAAATCGGTAAAAAACTACGTATGAAACGTAATGCGTGTGAGTAAACTTTAAGCTTCGAAATTACTGATTAATAGGTTTTTTATACTCTCTGCTTTATGCTGGAAATATCAACAGTCTTGAAACCTAAAATTGCGGACGTTTTTATGACTGTTATGCACAAAAATTCGTTTTATATGGAGGTGTATATTAGGTAAAACTTTTAATTATCCACATCAAATAAGTTTTTTGCCAAATTCGAAAAAAGTTTATTTGTTAAATAATATTTTCCAACGCCAAAGTGTAAAAATAGAAATTGTTATTGATTGGAAAAAAAATCTGCCAATGGAAAAATTGAAAACTTACCAAAAATTTAAAAGTCCAAAAAAATTTAATGGCAAAAAATATTTAAAAGCATGATTGAAAAAAAAAAATATGTGTGTGGGTATATAAGTCAGTAAGTGTGTGAGTAAATAAGTCAGTAAGAGTGTTAGTAAGTCAGTAAGTGTTTAAATAAGTCGGTAAATGTTGGACTAAGTCAGGTAGTAAGTCATTAAGTAAGTGTGTGCGTGAGTTTGTTAGTAATTGTTTTAGCGAGTTAGTGAGTAAGAAAATGTGTAAGTACATAAGTAAGTATGTGAGTAAGTCAGTCAGTAAGTGTTTGAGTGAGTTAGTAATTGATTTAGAGAGTTATTCAGTAAGGGATTTAAAGAGTGAGTAAATAAGTAAGTAAGTAAGAAAGTGAGTAAGTCAGTCAGAAAGTGATTTACAGAGTAAGTGAATGAGAGAATGAGGTAGTTTGTCAATAAGTGAGTGAGTAAGTTAAAACATATCCTAGGATCAGGGTGTGTTTAGCACGATTCTGTAAAATTTTAACTCCAAAGAGAATTCTTATGGTGTTGAATAGGACTCTCAAATGTGTTTAGCTTTTAGTTTTGTTAATGGAATAAAGTATTTACTATATTTATTACGTTTTTGAAATTCAAGAAGTACCACTCGTATTGTAAAATAATGTTTACCGATAGAAAACATTTATTTCTTCAGGGCTGTCTTGTAACCCAATAAGGTTTGATTCTTATAAACATACTTGAACGAGAGACAGTGACGGAAAAACGCACACTTACGAAACACTAGAGAGTTACGAAAAATCTTTAGTCATTGAAATCAATGGGATGATTAGGCCGTGATTACAGACGTAGCGTACCGAAGGGAAAAAAAAAGTTGTATAATATTAGGAGTCATTATATTATTAAGATATCCAGGGAGGAAAAAACTTTTAGGGGTGTGTACCATCTTTAAGAACTTTAAGTGCAATTTCATCGTTAGCGTAATTGATTAACACGTTTACTGATAAGCGGGAAGTATCGAAATCAATCCTACGGTTGTTCAGAGTTTTTCCTTTAAAGGCAGAGGACTTTCTCCTCTGCCTTTAAATTCTTCGGATGCGATATGGAATCACTGATGACTTTTGTAGTCGAACAGGTGTGATAGTGGTTCTACTCTGCGCTTCGTAGTGGTTCCATATCTCATCTGAGTGAAGTCAATTTTCCTACAAATTGAAAATTGTTGAATGTTAACACTTAGCGTTTTTTAGTGAACATGAGCGGTGTTCTAGGTTCGTGAGGATCTCAGATTTGAGTTCAACCAATGCCACCAATGGGCATAGGAAGTCCACCATGCACATGATGAGGCCTTAAGTCGGGGCATCTTCTACAGGAGAAACTAACCTTCATGATAAAAAGTAGTAGTATCCTTTATTTCCATTTATATTAAATTTTGATACAATATAAATATTTACAAAAATTTTGGAAATATACAACTCCACAAGAGTTCATAGATTCGCACGTGTAGTATAAGGTTAAAATAAAAAGCATATATAAACATTAGAAACAACATTTTAAGTATATTACCATATTCATATTTTCTGTCATGGTTACATCAACAACATAGTAACAGAATCAATAATAAACTATAAATACACCAATTTTTATTCAAAAATTTAACACCCCAAAGAGCAAACAAATAAAAAGAAAATTTTAGAATCAGAAATATAGGGGAAAAACCCTCCAACCTAAAGAAATTTTTCTATATCATCTATATTAGAAATCCAATCTCTTAGTTTTCGAGAAAACGTAAAAGAATTTATTTCATCCTTTATAGTTTCAGGTAAACTGTTAAATATTTTAGGCGTCAAAAATATATAATGTTTGTGCGTAATAGTTTTCTTCGGAAGTGGTACAATGAAATTAATATGTGCACTTGTTCTGGTATTCTGCATTACATTTTTAATGTCACTTTCTCTATAGTGCTTTTTTAAATATAAGATCACATTATAAACATACATTTTCCGTAGTGGTAAAATTTGAAGATCATTATAAAAATATTTAACACTATCATATTTTCTTTTTCTTAATATACATCTAATTACTCTATTTTGAATAGTAACCAATGATTTAATATTACTATAAAACATTCCTCCTCAAGATATTATTCCATAACTTAAATATGACTTAACCCAAGCATTATATATAAGCTTTAAAAAAGTAAGATTCATAAAATTTCTGATATAAAACAATTTTGGAATTATTGCATTAATTTTTTTATCAAATATTTAATATGTTCATTCCAATTTAACTGACTGTCTATATATACGCCCAAATATTTATAATATTCTACTCTTTCAATTGCTTCACATGCACACTGATGTCCTAAACAATTTACAGAATGATATAATAATTTATTTTTTAACTTATCGACTTTATTACGTTTTAAATTGAAATATAAATATTTCGTTTTAATATTCAATAACAATTTATTTTTTAAGAACCATTTTCTAATATTACCCAAGTCTTCATTTATTTCTTCATTTAAAATATTCTCATTGTCAGCCGCATATATCAAAGCTGTATCATCAGCGAAAGTTATTATTTTTCCTTTAAGTTCAAGATTACAAAGATTGTTTATAAAAACGTTAAATAATATTGGCCCCAACACAGAACCCTGTGGAACTCCATATTTTAGTTCAATTCCCTTGCTAAACAAGTTTACCATTTTTACTCTTTGAATTCTATTTTTCAAATATGTTTCCAACCATTTCAAAACATTTCCTCGAATTCCAGCCATTTCAAGTTTTTTTATCAGCAAATCATGCGAAACCGAGTCAAACGCTTTTTTGATGTCCAAAAATAGCACAACAATTTTCAAATTATCATTTATAGATCTGTATAGTGGAAGTCAATTGCAATATAGCATCCTAAGTACCTACATTCTATTTTAAACCCATACTGATGATCAGAAAAAAATTTATTTCTATTCAAAAAATTTAAAATTCTAGTTTTAAGTAGGTTTTCGAAAATCTTTGAAAAAACTGAGAGCAAGGATATCGGTCTGTAATTTGCGATATCTAAATATTCACCTCCTTTATATATTGGGACAACGGTTGAATCTTTCAAAATCGAGGGAAAACATCCAGATGATAACGATAAGTTAAATAGGTAACATAATATATCTACAATATAACTTTTTATCTCTTTTAGTGTCTCCATAGATATCTGATCACTTCCAACTGCTTTTCCTAATTTTAATGATGCAATAACTGCAAAAACCTCATTCTCTGATATATAATCAATAAAAATAGAATTTTGAGATGAAATCGATTTATGACTTTCATTATCAGCATAATCAGGAATTTCCTTTACAAGATTACCAACAATTTCTGTATAATAGGTATTAAATTTATCAATAAACAACGCAGGATTTTCATTAAAAGAATAAAAAATATTATTTATTTTTATTTCTGAAGGGGACATTAAGTTCTTTTGCTGTCTACCAGACAAATCATTTATAATTTTCCAATATTGTTTAGTATCACCGTCACTATCTAAAAATTTTGCAATGTAATATTTTGACTTTGCTTCTTTGATTAATTTTAATATTAAGTTTCTGTATTTTCTAAAATAATTATTTAGGTTTGTATTAAATGATTGATTTTTACTCAACTTATATAACTTATTTTTCTTTTTAATAGAATTTAAAAGAGCATTTGTTATCCATGGTTTCAACCTCTTTTCTCTATTCTTTAAATATATAGTTTCTTTTGATAACTCTATCATATCCTGCAATTTCAATAAAAATAACCTGAATGAAGCATTTACATCATTTCCCATTTTAATTTCATTCCAGTCTTTACCCTTCAAAGATTCTTTTAACTTGTCCACATTTATCCTACGTATTGTATTGATTTTTTTCCGATTTCTGTTCAATTCTAACTGGAAATTTATTCCTATAAAATAATGATCGGTAATATTAAGTTTAATAATATAAGTAGTTAAATTATTTTGGATCGTACTTCTTACAAATACATGGTCCAAACAAGTTTTTGCTTCCTCTCTAGTGATCTCTCCATGACACACAATAAAACCATTTGACTTAATCAGCTGTAAATATTCATGTTTAATTTTATCATTTCCTTTTAGATTAATATTCATATCACCTATTATGAAAACATTATTATTATTTATAGTTTCTAGTTTATTCCCTAGTTCTGTAACAAAATTTTGTTTTGTATATGAATGTAACCTGTAAAACGCCAGTAGGAGAAATGTTATATTATTTAGTTTAAAAGAAATTTCCTGTAAACTTCCTGTAAAAGCACACTGGCTTTAACAGGAAGCTCTTAATAACTGAGTAATGCACTGTCATTTTCCCCGTCGAGACACACCAACTAGATGAAAACATAAAAGTTAATGTATATTAATAATTAAAAAGTAACTAAGTAAAATATAAGCAATGAAGGAAGAGTGAAAACTTAAAAATTTAAAAACTTATAAATTTAAAAATGATTAACATTTTAATGAATACCTATAGTTTTTTTGCGGTGCTATCTGTAATGAGGATTCACACGAAAGTTCCCCGGCTTCCCTGAATCCACTACTAAAGTCCCGTATCAGCTAATTAAGAAATTTTAAGATTAGTAATATGGAAGATCAAAGTTAGCAGTAATTCAAAGTGTAGGAGATCCATATTTCCTGCAGTTTATAAGTGGCCTTGACGATGGATTTCCTCTTCACTGAAGAGTTTTATCCAGTGAGCGTCCTTCTTTTGATTTCCTAACACGTGGATGGCAAATAAAAAAGTTATCATGATCCCATGCGCATGAGGAGGGGATGGTGCCCTATTACTAATCTGCGCCCGCTGACCTTACAAACCTCAATAAGTCCCTGATAGGAAATACCTTAATTTATCACCTGCGTCTTAGTACAGGCATCGCCAGGAACTGCAAATACGTGAGTCTAAATAGCTTTATGAGAATGGTAAGGTTAGGTGCATATATTAAGTAAACGAGTACGGGACACACGAAATCTCTAAAAATACTAAATCTTCTTAAGGTTCCTCCAAAATACTGCGAAATCTTCGCCTTTTTTTCAAAAAAAAAAAATACTAAGATATCTTTGTGGGATTTTTTTCTCGGAAAAATGCTCTTTCCGTCGAATGTAGAGAAGCTCATTACAGGGAATATTCGTTTTTTCCTGTTGCATTCCAATCATTACCTATTTCAGTAAAAATCATTTGTCCCATGTTAAGTTACGGCTTCGGACCTTCGCGAGAAGAAACTACTTCTGGAGAATAGAAACCGAGAAACTCCTTTCTCTCTGTGTGTGTGCCCCCCCCCCCCACGTTCACTAATTGGAACCTGACATTGGGTTGCAGATTTTCTGCGTACTTAACCCATACCAGTCATAAGTTTCAAATTGTTCCAGCTACCCAGTCATTCAACTACATTTATTTTTGCTATAATAAAAAAGAGGAAAACGTTTATTTCAGAAACAGAGTCAGTATTGCTTGATGCAGAAGCGAATGGATGAAAATTTCACATTCAATTGTAAAGCAGATTGCGAATGATTTAATTCAGGAGCCGCGCTCGGCAAATTGTTCCGCAGATATTCAAATTAGGAATCTGTATAACGGTGATCGGCGAGAGCCTAATATACACTGAATGGACAAATTATTATATAAAGCTACCTAATAACCTGTTGCTCCAGCTTTTGCCCTCACAACAGCAGCCAGACGTCTTGGTAAGGAGTCAATGAGGTGTTGAAAACACGGAGAGGTATTGTGGAAGAGCATCCACAGTTGCCGGTGAGGGTTGGCGGGCTCGAACAGATCTTTCCAATTCGTCCCACAAATTGGCAATGGGGCTGAGGTTCGGAGATCGAGGGAACCATTCGAGTGTGGTCAACTCCCTTGAATGCTCCTGGAGCCAATTGGTCGCCACTCGGCAAGTAGGCAGTATTGCCCTGTTGAAAGATGGCGTCATGGTGCGGAAAGAGAATCGTTACGAATGGGTGTAGATGGTCGGAGAGGATGTTCACATACCTTGTGCTGGTAACGGAGCTCTCGACGGGTACGAGGGGCTCCAAGAAAGCCCACGTAATGATTACTTCTCTGTGTCTGGTTTCCAAGGAAGCCCACGTAATGATTACTTCTCTGTGTCTGGTTTCCAAGGAAGCCCACGTAATGATTACTTCTCTGTGTCTGGTTTCCAAGGAAGCCCACGTAATGATTACTTCTCTGTGTCTGGTTTCCAAGGAAGCCCACGTAATGATCACTTCTCTGTGTCTGGTTTCCAAGGAAACCCACGTAATGATCACTTCTCTGTGTCTGGTTTCCAAGGAAGTCCACGTAATGATCAATTCTCTGTGTCTGGTTTCCAAGGAAGCCCACGTAATGATTACTTCTCTGTGTCTGGTTTCCAAGGAAGCCCACGTGATGATTACTTCTCTGTGTCTGGTTTCCAATGCTTAGAGAACTTCTCTATTTACAGCAGGGTCAGTTTCAGCGTCCCACTTGACTGGACGCGATACCTCTTCCTTGCTATCGGGGTGGATATAATAATTTGCCCATTCCGTTTTTTTCCTACCAGTGCGTCTCATGAGATATTTTTGGATACTGCATTAGAGGCCACAAAAATTTCGTTGTGTCTGCATTTAGAAAAACAAAATAAAATGAACTTTTGAGCATGTCGATACAAACATATAAAGGTAAATTTATAGGAAAACACTTCTTTGGGAAATATAAAAGCTTTCAGTTTTCAATTTCACCAGATAATATTTTGCAAAATGTGTTTTACGTAATATTTTAACTTACAATAACTGTATACGGCCATCATATTCTTTACGGCTTTGGGGGGAAGGAAAGGTTTTATAATAAAATAATGAATGCTTTAAGTTTGAATATATATAAAGACGCGCTTGCCAGAAAATATTCATTTTGCTGAAAATCAATACGATAAATAAAAATATAATTAATAAAAATACGTTCGTGTAAAAAATTGGTTTCATCGATGAGTGGGATTCGAACCCACACCTCTCACTTGCCAGGTGCTCTAATCACTAAGCTATCACCAGCTCACTAATTTTTCACACATAAGTATTTCTTGAAATAAACGTCGACAGGTAATCTGTGTATTTACTCTTGATTGAATCTTGGATTCATTACTCTTTAAGCGCGAATTCTTTATTTAACATCTACATATTGAGCAATATTGGATAAGTTGTGTTTCAAGACCATAGATGGCGCCATGGGGGACAAGGTGAAGAAGATGCAAAAATCGCAATTAGTGGATAAATGGCAGAGCTAGTAATAGCTCAGTGGTTAGAGTAATTGGTAGGCCTGGGTTCGGATCCCACTCATTGACAAAACTCATTTTTTCCACAAAAGTATTTCTTTAATTCTTTGTCAACAGATAATCTGTGTATTTATTATTAATTGAAAGATATCAGCACTAACTTTCTGTTTCAGAAGTTCATTCTGAAGAAAGATTCATTTCAGAAGTTCATTTTCAAGAAAAAGAAAAACGAACAGGTTGATTGAAATTTTCTGATGGCAGCACCTAACTTATTTTGCCATCGTAGTCGAGAACCACTTCCTGCTGATTACAGAAGCCCCGCATTAGCAGAAAAGATTTTAGTTTTAAATGGCGTTCTAATAACTCGTCCATTTTTTGGAACTATTGTTACAGAGAAAAATTAGCGTGCTTAGCTACAAAAAAGGCACCAACATACGATTCTCTGAAAAGGCTTGGGTGTTTCTTTCCTGTTGTTTTCGATGGCGATTGATGTAGACAGCCTCCTTGTCAAGCTTTCGTCGCAAGGCTGCTTGAGGAGTAACCTTTCTTTCTATTTAACTTGTGTACATTGAATACTCACCGAGAGTAAGAACCGTTGTCTTTGTAAGGCTCGGTGAGCTATTGTAGTAATGAAGATTGAACAAATGCTCTGCTCGGTGATCCCTTAGCAAGTCTCGGTTAGGGTTAAAGAGCACTCCGTATTGGTCATTGCCACATGTCACCCACACAGGAAACATGGGGGTCTTCATACGACTTCCCACCTGAAATAAGAATCGGTAGTGTTTGTTATTTCAATAAAACAGCATTTTAATATTTACAGAATAATGCAAAAAAAAATCTGATTAATTAAAAATTCAAGAGCCGAAAATGAAAACTTAGCTAATTCGGAATTCACGAAAACAATAAAACTGTGTTATTAAATGAAAAGACAAAGGTAAAATAGAAGAAAAAAACGAAAAAGGAAAAGATAATGGCTGACTTTTCTAAAAGATTTCTTTTCAAAACTGAGCACTAAATTTATTTAACTAATGGATAATATAAATATTATCACTTTTACCATCTATTTTCTTAATACTAAAAAAAAATAAATACCCCTCAAGCAGCTGCTTGCCACAGAAGTCTGTCAGTTTATATGCCAGAGTAAAAGGTCTGAGAGGATGGCAAGACCTCAGCAGAAAATCAACACTCACATCCATGCCTTACCCGGGGCTCGAACCCAGGTCCCTTAGATCAGCAGCCAAGCGCGCTAACCACTCGGCCACGGGACTGCTACAATCACAAAAATGCAATGGGAAACAGTTTTCCTCCTGTTCGGCGAATATTGTCCGTTTCAATCACCGTTCCATAGTAACTGCCAATTGAGGAGCTATCCCATTGAGGTAGTAATACTAGAGGCCGGGATCCGATTCCCGTACCATTGGCAGCCATGATCACAGGCAGATGTGCCTGAAGACTGCTAAGGAGACAAGAATACCCATGATGCCTTGCGAATGGCTGGTAAACGACGATGAATGCTATTAAATAATGCGCACCAAATGATTGAAATGAAACAGAACTTTGCTGTTTTTGTTTTTTTGATTTCATTGAAATTACTCCAATGTAGTAATTATAAAACAACAGAATAGATTTAATTAATGCACACTTATAGATTTATATAGGATGAAATACACACACAACAAAAGAAATAAAGTTACTGCAAAATGTATTTTTGTCACCATGTTTTACGCAAATTTATGTTTGCTCTGATAATGATGTTTTAATTTTTCTGTCATTTGTGTCTCTAAATTGTGAACTCAAATTTTATCATGTTCCTAGTAATGTTTCTTTTTCATATTATAAACATGATTGTCAACTTCCACATCCAATTCCTTATCAGTGATATGATTATCTAGTGATTTGAGCACCAACATGCATCGAAGCCTATTTAGGACATTACACTGAATTTTTAAATTAGGTATGAAGTGGTTGTTGTTGAGAATATAAACTTTTCACCTGGAAGGCACTGTTCAGTAAGTTTTGCAATTGCACGCGCATACTGTGAGAAGCCTCATTTTTTAATATCAACCTTTAAAGTGACAGCAGCTGATTAATCAGTTTTCAAAAATCACTACAAATGAACCTGCAACATGCTTCCTTACCATTTTCTTCCCTTGTCATTATTTTTTTTCCAGAATTAAATGCTTTTTCTTTTGATGTGTATTGTGGATTATTTCAGTCATTAGTTTTTCACAATAAGGCTCAAAAGTTGTTGTTTATTAAAGGAAAAAAAAATGTCCCTTTAAGAGTTAATAAGTGTAGACACAGAAGACTGCATTAGGTCGGAGTCAATTAATGCTAATTTACATTCTATGCAAGAAATCTTTTCAAAATCTTTTTTGTTACAAAGACAGCCATTTTCCTTATTAAATTATTTTTCATTATTAAAGTATGCCATTTTCCAAATTCTTAGAAAATTTTGGTGACATTTTCATTGCTTTACTGTGATTTCTTGATATTCCCCACAAGTGAGAAACATTTAAAATGTCACTGGGCATTTCATGATTGCTGCCAATGTTTTTAATTTCATTGAAAGTTAAAAAATTGCCATTATTTTATTAATTATCAGCCGGTTAATTATTAACTGCATTTGTGCACTTTGCAACTAAAGATCGTTAGGTTATTATAGTTTCCTTTTTTTGCTCTTATAACTTAAAAAAAAAGAAGTTAAATATGGTCCTTGCTGAATCTGTAAAAAGATATTTTAAGCCAGACAAACCAACTGTTAAAAAATAACTTATGGGGATTTTCCAGCTATATAAAACTGAAACAAACATAAAAATCAGAGTTTCAGAAACTATATCTGAATTTTTATCATTAGCATTATTACCGTAATCCACATATCCACAATAGCATTTACCATTGAACAGTATTTGCTTCCTAATTGACTTCTCATCAAATAATAAAGTGAATATCATATGCTTCTGCTTACTATCAGTAAAATTTTCCATGCAAAAAATACTCTTCAGTAAATCCAGGAAGGCCATCTACAGATCTGCACCAAGTTAAAATTCTGGAGATATTGGGAAAGATTTTCTCATACAAGTTCATAAGCTTTTGGAGAGTAAAAATATAATATCATGGCAAATCTATTTTCCTCTTGGCAAAAAAATTTGCCATTGCTTCTTTTAGTATTTTGCTGTGAATTTCTCAACAGGTTTAAAATTATATCTGGAAACACAGGCTTTGGTGTCTCAATGTCATCATGATGAGCTTTTGAGCCTTAAACGAATCTAATATTTATTTTAAAGAAGAGTCTGATTGTTTAGCTCTTAGATGGCAATATCATCAGAGCATTTTCTTTAAGCTTTGGATTTCGTTTTGTGCTGACATCAACTTTCTCTTACATTTTCTAGGACTCTTCCTCTTACACAACATGAGTGATCATTTTTATAGGCAATATATGTTATCACTGCAATTTCTATCATATCTTCTACAAGTGATCATCATCATCATCATCATCCTCAAGCAGCCATAGGCTACGGAGGTCCAACCAGACCGCGCAGTTTAATTCTCCAAGCATATCTGTCCTGAGCTACATCTGCTGCATCCGGCCACTGCACACCAATTCTAACAAGGTCCTGTTTGACATTGTCTGCCCACCGCATCCTAGGTCTCCCCCTCCTTCTGAGGCCTCTAGGCACACTGTTCATAACCCTATTCGCCAATCTATAATTATCCATACGGGCAACATGGCCAAACCAGCGGAGTCTCTCTCTGTACAATATGCTGCTTAAAGGAGGTTGCAGACTCCTTTGCCTAACCTCATCATTAGTTACAAAGTTGAGCCAACCTAATGCCCAAGATACTGCGTAAGCATCTGGAATCAAAAGCATCTAGTTTAGTGCTATTTTGTTTACAAAGTGTCCAAGTTTCACTACCATAACTAACCCTAGAAAGAACCAAACTATTATACAGTCTAATTTTAGTCTTTAGGTGTATACGCCTATTTCTCCACACTCTCCATAGATTCTTAAAAGTCCCGGCAGCAATCCCTATTCGTCTGTTAATCTCATTCCGCACATCACCAGTATCAGTTACGTAGCTCCCAAGGTAATTAAACTGTGACACCTGCTCAAGACTGCAACCATTCAGATGAAATGAATCACAGCCTGCCTGACCAATTTTCATCACTTTAGTTTTCTCTCTGTTTATAACCAAACCTACTCTACTACCAGTTTCATCAACAGCTCTAATGAAAGAGTTCATCTCATCAACATCATTTGTCAAAAGGGCTAAATCATCAGCATAATTTAATCAGAAATTTTCGTATCTCCAGTCCATTTAAGGCCAAAATCTTTCCCTTGAAATGAATTTCGCATAACATAATCAATAATCAAGTTAAAGAGAAAAGGAGACAAAATGCACCCTTGTCGAACACCAGAAGTAATGCTAAACCAATTGCTACAAGCCTTACCAACTCTCACACACGACTCAGTGTTATTATAGAGAGCTTTCATTATGTTAACTAACTTGTCAGGTATACCATATGATCTCTTGGGGCGGGGGTGGCTCAGTCGGTAGCGCGCCAGGCTCGTAATCTGTAGTTCCCAGGTTCGAGTCCCAGCTGGGTCAGCGTTGAGATTTATCTCCGCAAAATTCCCCTCCCTACCCACGGTCAGTAGGGGACACCGATGGGCTTGGAAAGGCCGCAGTCCGTCGGATGGGACGTTAAGCCGTGGCCCCGTGTGAGGGAGAGCCATACCCTGCGCACGTTAAAGAACACGCTGGATGGCCTTGACGGGAGGCTACCATCTGTCTCCCAACAGCTGTTCCAGTGGGTCCCCTCCCCCAACCTTCTCTGAGCCTTCGGGGTCCATGTGACCTGGCCATTTAGCCCATGGTGCAAAAAAGTGCCGCTCAGAGGTAAAACAACCTAACCCAACCCATATGATCTCACAATCAACCAAAAATTATGACGATCAACAGAGTCGAAAGCCTTTTTGAAATCAACAAAGCTAGCAACCAAAGGTTTCTGAAACTCTAAATATTTCTCAAGAATCTGCCTAAGTGAAAATATCTGATCTACACATCCCCTACCACTTCTGAATCCACATTGCTCATCACGCAATTGACTGTCAACCAGATTCTTAATTCTATTAAGCACAATCATGGAAAGAACTTTACCTGGAACAGAGAGTAGGCTGATACCCCTATAGTTATCACAAGAACTGTGATCACCTTTTTTGAAAATAGGGATAATAATAGCTCTGGTAAAATCTTTAGGAACCATGCCTTTATCATAAAAGTTATTCAAAATTTCAGTCATCCAAGTGATAACCAAAACATTCCCAGCTCTGAGTATTTCTGTAGTAATTTCATCTACCCCTGGGGATTTATGAAGTTTCAGTTTAGAGATAGCCAAACTAACTTCAGATTGCGTTATAGGGCCAACATTAAAGCTGCCAATGCATCTATCATCATTACAAACAATGGGAGTAGAACTAACCACATTGTTTAGAACATCACTGAAATGCTCAGCCCACCTAGCCATGAGAGAATCCTCACCTTCTATAACCTTACCTTGTTTATCCTTCAATCCCTATATACCTGTCCGTTTTCTACCACACAAAACATTAACTATCTGGTACAGCTCTCTGCTGTTGTGCTGCCTAACTGCTTCCTCAGCTTTGTCAGCCAAGACATCAAGCCAAAGATTCTTATCAGCAGCTAACTGATCTTTTACACCTTTATTAAGTTCTCTGTAATGCTTTCTATTAGAACTAGTAGGGTATTTATTAAGGTCATTCCTGCAGTTCTTTCTTTCCGAAATAAGTTCAAGTGCCTTATCACTCAGATAATTCTGCCTCCTCTGCTCCTCTTTTCCTAAAAGAGTACTGTTAGTTTCCAAAAAAGCCTGTTTAAAATGATCCCATTCTTCCTCAACTTCAGTATTAAGCAAACCATGATTGTCATAATGACTAAGTAACCTATCATGGTAAGCTTTGGCTATAACTGGATCTGTCAGAGCTTCAGTATTAAAAGTAAATTTTTTAACCCTAGCACAACACTTTTTAAGTTTAAGTTGCAACACACTTTTAACAAGGTAATGGTCAGATCCAATTTCAGCTCCCCTATATGCCCTGGTATTCCTAACAGAACTAGCCCATTTGCTGTTAATTAATATGTAATCAATCATATTCTTATGCAGCCCATCAGGTGAAACCCATGTGTACTTATGTATGTCGCTGTGTTTGTAATAAGTGTTAGTTATTCTGAATCCATTGAGTTTACTTACCTGCAGGAGACGTTGCCCATTGCCATTGCAGCTACCAATACCAAAAGGGTCTATTACTCCTCCCCAAAGGTCAGAGTCAGTACCAACTTTGGCATTGAAGTCACCAAGAACAAGGGTAATATGTCCTTTCTTGACAGAATTCAAAATATCCTAAAGTTGTTCATAAAACCTATTCTTCTCATCCTCATCGGCATCCTCAGTGGGGGCATAACAGCAGATAACATTCAAGTGTTTAACGCTAGTCTGAAATTTTGCTCTAAGAAACCTTTCATTAATGCACTCATATCCTAGAAGAGCATCACTAGCGTGTCTGCTGAGAAGCAGACTCACGCCTTGGTGATGCTTATTGTCGTCCTTCCCTGAAAAGAGAAATTTAAGATTATTTTTAATAATCTGACCTATATCTATCCATCTGGTCTCTTGGAACCCGAGAATATCTAATTATAATGGTGGGATTCTTGTGTGAGGACATCAAGAGAAAAAGCTCTGTGCAGAGTCCTCACATTCCAACTACCTATGGAGAGAAAATGGCTAGTGGGATGTTTAAAGCAACTGTGTTTATTGAGAGAGAAAATGACGACAATATCAAACAACCCCCTAATCGCACACATGGGGCAAAGACCCGTTCCCCCACCACTAAAGGCTGAAGCCATCTACACTGGAAGACTTCCTCCAATGTAGAATTTGACGATGCCAATAGAAGCAAAGAGTTCAGGTGCCTGCGATGACCTCTGGTCAGGATTATCCACCAGCTGATAAACATATTCTGTGAATCTATTCACTTGGGGCTGTCAACCCACAAACAAACAGAAAACACAGCGGAAGATTTTCCCTCCACAGAAGCCCACCAGTGCAGCAAAATCAGGATCCATAATCAAGTCTAGTAGGTTTATATGGTTAGCATCAGGACCCTGTGTGGTTGACCACTCCTCAGCAGGGTAGAAAAAAAAGAAAAGTAGCCATAGTTGTCCAGATCAGTAGGCCAAACTAATCTGGCAGCCCTCCCCTTCCGTTCACTTCCACAAGAGAGTATCTCTTTTGAAAGGTACTAACGGTCTGCACTACGAGAAGGCGGGATCGGACATTAAGTGCTAGGCCCTGGCCGGTTCTATGCATCATCAGAGGGGATTGGTGCATAGCTCTCCTTCCAGTGACTACCTAGCTACCATTTATAGACCTTTCTATATTCTCTTTCTTTCTCAATATAGGAGGTTTCAAATTTGTCAGTGTGTCATTTGTTACAAATATGAATAAAGTTGGCACAGCATCGTTAATTAATCCTAGTGTGCCATTTTATGAAGCTTTATTTTTAAAACAGTCAAATGCTGGGAACAGATATTATTGTTTAAAGAGAGACAGTGCAGCATCTACACTATGTAGAAAATAAAAATGCATTCATAATTATTATGCTAATTATACTGGTATGTGTAATTCATTTCAGGTTATATTATAAACAACATATAATATATATATTCGATACTTAATTTGTAGCATTGGGTCCTTTCTTAATTTTACCTTAGAAAATTATTTTAGAATATCAAAATTTCTCTAAGTTGCCTTTTTTTCTTCTAATTCAGAAAAATCATCTTTGCTGGTGATATTCTAAGTAACAGACAATTGAGAAACCAAACCTGGACTAATGATGTGCCCTTGATAATCAATCATGCATAATGTATATTCATAACATCTGCTACCACAATTGCTACAGCCTTAGCATTTCAACTCATAAATTTTTTTATCAAAAGAAAATTTTTGGGTTTCGTTTATCACATGCAAAATCATAAACATCCCTATTTAAGGTGTTTCGTTTGAGAATTAAAAAACAATTTATGTTATTTTTGGTAAAATTTAAATGCAAAGCAGAATCTCATAAAATTAATGTCATAAGTTTAATATTTATTTTTGTAACAAATTTCACGAAAATATTCTATAAATTTTATGTTGTTTCAATATGTAAATCACCTTCTTTTCATATGTAAATATCATTAGTTTCATATACGAAAAAATCATCGTGAACTACATTTGATATTATACCTAGGACAGAACGGTATTTTGAAATGCTTTATTTATTTTCAGGCCTATGTAATGACGTTATTTTAACCAGTTGAAGCATATGAATTAAAATTAACAAATTGTAATACATTCAGATGCATTTTTATTTTGAAAGAAATATAAGTTATCAAATTTGAAAATAAATTGTTGTGTTTTGATGATGAATAGATTTTTAATTTATTCCCTATAAAAGTAGTTTAGCAAACCAGTTAAGGAAAAAGAGGTTTTTTCTGGGAAGTAGTTAAAACTTAACAATTTCCATTAGATCAATCAAAATTTAACAAAACTGTTCCGCAAATTCAACAGCATTTAACAACTAGTTTAAACAAAGCAAAATGTAGCAATTGTTTCGTAAAATCAATCCGAACTCAGCAATCGTTTGGAAATAAGTCAAAAATTTGATAAGCAATTGCTGAAAATCTTTCGAAACTTTACAATCAGCTTGCTCTTACCACTGAAAATTTACATCCCACTTCACAAAGCAGCCAAAAATTGAACATGCCTTTTGCGTAAACAGACCAAGATGCAGGGACGTACTCAGGGAGCGGGTGGAGATCCGAATCCCCCCTCCGAAAATCGGGTCGTCTTATACGAAATGTCAAACTTGTTTACCGGCTGTTAAATCCAAATCAATTGTCTTTATATAATTGCATAATTTTATCTTAGCCCTATTGTATATGTCCGACACTAAAATAGGTTTAAAAAAGAACTATAGAAGTTTATTCCAAACAGAATATTTTTTTAATATTTCGTCCTATCCAGTGGAATATTTAGTCAAGTCTTATTCTCTGACCCCTCCTCCTACCGAAATTAAATTCTGAGTACATGCCTGCCAAGATGTCGTGTTAAATTCACATGCATCAATTGAAATCCTCAACAATGTGTCCGAATCAGCCAAATATGCCTACAAGTTTATTCCATACAAGTTGCCTACAAGTTTATCTAAAGCAACCAAATTTTACCACACGTTTATACACAGTACATTTTCGAATAGTGGCCCATTCTACAATTTACAATTTCTTGCTTGTGTAGTCTACAACTGAAACACAGGCTACGAATTACACCCCGGGTTTAATGTATTGAAGAGGAATCATCCTTCCTTGCTCACGAGTGGAATTACTAGTGATGAAATAGTATGTACATGATATTGCCACTGGAGGACTCTTCGGTGTTAATAAAAGATTAGCAAAAGCCAGGGAACAATTTCATTGGTTGAAAAGTTGGGAAGATGTTGAAAAATGATGTAGGCAATGTGAAGCCTATGCAGCCAAGAAAGGCCCTAAGGCTAGGAGTCGGGGTAAGCTGCAGACGTATAATATTGGTGCCCCTTTTGAGAGAATAGCCATTGATGTAATGGGTCCGTTTCCTAGGACTGATGATGGAAATCGATATTTATTAGTGGTAATGGATTATTTCACGAAGTGTCCTGAAGTCTCTTCTATCCAAGACCAAAAAGGAATAACAGTTGAAGAGATGATAGTAAATAACTTGATTAGTAGGTATGGAGTACCTTTGCAACTCCACTCTGACCAAGAACGGAATTTTGAATCCAATGTGTTTAAAGGCATCTGCCAACTCTTAAGCATTCAGAAAACCAGAACAACTCCCCTACACCCTCAGTTGGATGGTATGGTTGAGAGATTCAATAGGACAATTGCAGAACATCTAGCATTGTTTGTCGACGACCATCAACGTGACTGGGATCGCCATATACAACTCTTTTTGTTGACATACAGAATAGCAGTGTACGAAACAAATGGACAGATGCCTTTCATGATGTTCTTTGGAAGAGAATTACGTCCTTCCCTGTCACCTTTTATATGGGCAGCCTGAAGCAATGCCTGTAGCCACAATATGTACAGGATCTGCTATAATGACTAAAAGAAATTCACCACTCCGTCAGGCATAACATCAACCTGGCGAGCGAGAGAGTAAAAACGAGGTATGATAGTAAAGCAAATGAAATTGTCTTCAACGAAGGAGATGTTGTCTTGCTATACAATCATATAGGAGGAAGAGAATTTCCCCAAAACTTCAGAAGTGTTGGGAAGGTCCATATACCATAGTTACCTGGACGTAGTGTATCGCATTAGTCGACGTCCGATAGAAAGTGTAAAGTGGTTCAGATGGATCGTTTTTGGCACCGTTTCATGGAAGAAATCAAGAACCTTCGGATTCCAGGACTGTTCGGGAAGAACGAAACCTAAGGAGAGGGAAGCGAAGCGGTATCTGTAAGTACAACAATGAACGCGCGTTTGCTTTACTACGAGACACGCGAGATACAGCACGTAGTGTGAATTATGTCATGATTGCATTGGAATATGGTTGATTCAACAGAAAGACGAATTCAGTAGATATTTGTACGAGTGCCAAAAAAGGATTTCGATTTGTTTTGTGCGCGGTGACGACTTAAAATTGTCGATATTTGAGTGGTAAACGTAGTTTCGTTTGGTAGGAGAACAACTGTGCATATTTAATCATCGTAGGATGTGTTATTTCTTTCGTATGTGCTGTATAACCAGTGGAAATATGATTGGTAACAGTTGTGCTTATGCTTTGATTTGCGATTCGGTTTTCGAATATTCGATTATCAATTGGTATTTGAATAATGTGAGAATTAATTAGCCAAAACTGATTAACATATTGGCATTTCAAGTGACTAATGTTTAAATTTTTGTTATTGATGTAAATTTATTGCCTCAGTTATTAAATCAGTTGACAACATGCACTGTTGTCGTATAAAAATACAAAAAAAAAAGATATCCGTAACAGTATCACATACGGTGTATGGAGTTACATTGACCTGCGATGATTTGCATTGCAAAGCCATACACAAACACAGAGGGAGAGACATTTTAGGTCATTGTATAGTATAAGTGATAATACCGACTGAATGAATTTCGCGGGACATTTAAAGATCAGTGGAGGGCGCGAGACTAATTGATGCGCTCTGGGTCAGTCCCGTAGATTCTGGGATGTTTGGCATTCCTGTTTGCGACCCAGCCACTATTTAGAAATCCTGCCCTATTAGCTGGCTCAAATTCAAACACAGACTATTATACAGGTTTCAGCGTTTAATATGTCATAGGAGGGGCATCCAAAAAGTTCTTGACATGCATCAGCAGAACAAATACCATTGCACTTTCCTCAACAAAACATTTACTGTTCTTCAAGATACTCTCCTCCAACATCTATGCAATGTTGCAGAGTCTGCCGCTAATTCTGGAACGCTTGGTGGTACTCCTGTTGGGAATACCCCGCAACTCTGAATGAACGCATTTTGCAACGTCTTTGCAACCTTAAAAAAGGCTTCCCGGCAAGTCTCTTTTTAATTTTTTGGAAACAATCAAAAATCGCATGATGCAAGATCGGGTGACTAGGCTGGATGGCGTGGCTGTTTGATTTTTTCCTGCTCCAGATAGGCCGTTGCTTGCCGGGATTTGTGAGCATTGGCATTGTCCTGAAGGAGAGCCCTTGACACGCCTGCTGTTGGACCCTGCTCCTTCATCTCCTTAACCATTT